>CABHPR010134709.1:6472-23357 GCA_902168415.1 Peromyscus melanophrys | reverse complement strand
CTCTCTCTCTCTCTCTCTCTCTCTCTCTCTCTCTCTCTCTCTCTCTCTCTCTGTGTGTGTGTGTGTGTGTGTGTGTGTGTGTGTGTGTGTGTGTGTGTGCAATCTAAAAAAAAATTATGGTAGATATAATAGTTTCCCCGATTTCCTTCTTTGTCTATAGGATTATTCTTGACTTTTGTGCTAATTTTGAGTCCTGAGACTTTGCTGAATATATTTATTAGACGTAGATATAATGGATATCTGGTAGAGTCTTTATGATCTTTTGTATATAGAATCATTTCATCACCAAATAAGGATATAGAAAAATAGGTGTAGCTAATCTTCCAGGTTATATTACTCTGCCATGTGGTTCTAAGAAATGATATCAGAAATAAGAACCTAAGGACAACTGCTTTCTCCAGAAGGATGGAAGGACCTCATCTGTAGCTGTTACCCTGACATCAGATGTAGAGGTCGGGCCTCAACCTTAGCAGGCAGTTACAACAGCAGGGGGAAGACTCTCGCAAGCTTGGGCAGAAATTATTTCCAGAGAGAAGTATTTCATTATCCACTCAAGTGGATACATACTTGACATTAAATTAGCACATACCTGTTAACAAAATCAAGTGAATTAATCCATTGACTTATAGGCCTGAAAAAAAAGACAATAAAAGAAATAAATTTTCCTTGACAAAATACTTAAAAATCAATAAAGAAATAAGTGTATTTTTAGCCTATGTATCTTCTAAATGTGAAGACAATGTAATGAAATTATACATAGGCATCCCATAATTTCTGCAGAACCAAGTGACCCCATTTTACAAGGCATACTTCTTCAGTTTTCACACACCTGCACACATAAGGTTTAGTATCTGCTGTTATGGCATTCTTATCTCTGCTAATTATACTACAGCAAGCAAAAGACAAGCACACAGTGGAACAATGAAGGGGTATCAGTGTGCAATTACAAAACACAAGCTCAGAAGCAGAACTTCCATCATATAATAATTTAGGAGCCACCTGACCGTCTGGGCTATGCAGCAAGTTCCTCCAGTTTTTCATAGTGAACTTACTTCCCAGAGTTCAACAAAGAAAGAAAATATGTTGTAGGATAATGCCTGTGGAATAGTCACACCAACAAACATAGGTACCCACTATGGGAATGCATCATCATTGCATTTTAACAAAAAGGGGGGATGAGGCAACTGTTAATATTATTTACAAAAGTCAGAATGTATAGACTAGCCAAGGAGTTTGAAATAAAAGAACACATTGAAACTACTAGGATAAAATGAACTAGTGCCAAATTTAAAAGTAATCATTATTGAAACATAATTAGTTTTTATTGAAAATCACAGATTCAATCTTTAAATGTAAAGTACCTATGAGGTCTCATAAACAGAGGGGAATAATTGCATACATAACTGTAAACTGAAGTTCTCAAGAAGGGATGAGAATGAATAACTAAAGAAACAACAAAGCTATACCCCGTTAAAGATTTGACAGTGACAAATGACTGAACTTCAAGACTATGGCTAGTTAAAATACTGCAGTTCAGAGTCAAATTGTCTTGGATTTTTTTTAACCACATTGGAAGACAGCAATTGCCCATACCTGTGTCTGACCTAACATTCTTATGGATGCTTATAATGTATTCTTAACAGAACATCAATTTTTAATAATCCAAAGCTAAGAATATCATCAGATAATATCCAACCATATAAGACAGGGTTCTTTGTATTACTGTAACCTACCTATCTATAATGCCCACCAATGCATTTGGTAAATGCTCTGATTTATTACTTTCATTGTTCTGTAACTAGTAAAACCTCATGTAAACACTCCCCTAGTAGAGCATAATATTCAGAGATACTTGAATTGGTATTCTCCTATATGTTCACATCTTTGAACACTTGGTCTTCATTAGTGGCATTGTATGGGGAGGTTATGGGATCTTTATGAGGTGGACACTTGCTGAAGGAAGTTTAAAGTAAAAACCTACCAAGAAGTAGCAGAAAGTGGAATGGGCAGATTCTCTAAAGTAAGGACAAACTTTAAGCATTATGTAAGTTGTTCAGCTGGTAATTTTTGCCTTTGTACAGTTCAAGGTGCAGACACACATGAAGGTGGGATTCCTTTTTTTTTTAGATGTATTCATTTTATTATATGTATTTTGCCTGCATGTATGGTATGTGGTCCATGTGCATGCATGCTGCCTACAGAGGTCAGAAGGGTAACAGATCTCCTGGAACTGGAGTTAGAGTGGTATGATCCACCATGTGGTGTTGGGAACAAAACCCAGGTTCTCTGCAAGAACAGCAAGTACTCGTTACTGCTGAGCCATATCACCAGCTCAGAAGGTAAGATTCTTTGTGGTATTAGTTACCCCCCTGTTACTATAATTCATCATGTATGTCTTAAGGTGAGAAGATTCAGTCCATATTAAGAATAAGCAACTGAAGAACTCTGTAATTTGAAGAACTAACAGCATTTTAGTAGGGGATGTGATTTCTGACTCAATGAAATAAATGCAAATAAGCTTGCAACTCTATTTCATAAGAACATTAGGATAAAGTATCTATACAAAATGAAGGATAACCTGACATATTTTGTTAGTTTCCTAGTTCTCCCATGAAAACTAGGTTATTTTACCATTAAGTAAAATGCATAGACTAAGTGTCAGTGGAGTACTTGACTACAAATGGGACATCTGTATCTATATTACACTCCCTTTTCAAGGCTCAGGAGCCATCATGACAGAGAAGGAGGCAATACTGTAAGAGTCAGAGGTGGGGGGGGCAAAAGTATCTTTTGAATTTGACAGGGTCACTGCACACATAGATTCATAGTAGTTGTGGTTACATGTGCAAGTTGAAGCCAGTCATTATTACAGTATGGACAAGGGAAGGGGTTCATGAGCCCCAACCTCCAATCCTAACTGAGGATCTATGGAAAGCAGGTGGCTTCTGGGGGAGGGAGAGTCAGTTTTCTCTAACAGTTTGGCTACTGATAGGACAGCCATACTCTAGTGGGTGGCCCCACATCCAGTAATATGTGGGCAGTGCAAGTTGGAATCAATGCATTATTGTAAAAATGAGAAAAGAAAAAGTACTTGAAGTTGACGGTCTGGGAATGATGGCTAATCTTGGAGAAGTTATGAGTAAATCTGAGAATAAATATGATCAAAATACATTATGTAAAATTCTCAAAGTATTAATAAAATATTCTACAAAAAGAAAAATAGATTATCACTATGAATGGGAATGATTATGCTTTTTTTGTTGTTGTTGTTTTTTCGAGACAGGGTTTCTCTGTGTAGATTTGGATCCTGTCCTGGAACTTGCTCTGTAGACTAGGCTGGCCTCGAACTCACAGAGATCCACCTGGCTCTGCCTCCCAAGTACTGGGATTAAAGGTGTGTACCACTGCTGCCCAGCCTGATTATACTCTTTTTAATGGGAGGATTGCTGCTTTGGTCTTAGCCTTCTCTCATCAATAAGAATGGTGAGGGTATGGGAAAGCTCAGAATCAGGCTTTTACATGTTATTGTCCACAAGCAGCAGACAACATAAATTATCTAGAACAACATTACATTTCCATAGACAGTATCAAAAGAACATCAGCATATTTCAAAGATTTATAGTCCAGTGATAATAGTTATAAAAATTCTCAAACTCTTCTAGAACCCAATAGATACCTCATGCTTAACTTTCATTCAAATATAGTGAGGACTATTAAAAGCCAAAGAATGCAGAACACAAAGCAGTCATCAAGCCCAGGTTCACATATGGTAGAGATCTTAGAACTTTAAGATGGAGACTCTTAAAAATAGCTTATTCATATGCTAGGAATGCCAAAGTAAGAAGCAGAGAGCGTGTAAAAGAGGTGGGAAATGTACACCTAGAGAAACTACAAGGGAGAGTCAAGAGGAAGAGAAACAGAGGATGCCTTTGGTGGAGTCCTGAGCAGACTTACTGTGGCTTAGGAAAGAAAGAGGGAGCTTGGAAGTTTTTAGTTCCAAAACAAGAAACAAAATGACATTAGAAAAAAATGACATTAGAAAATTGAACAGAGTAATCAAGAACTTGGTAAATTTAAGAGTTATAAGATATGGAGAATAGTATAAAATGATGAAAGAATATCAAAAACATATTTGAAGGAATAATATAAAATAGAGATACAGGAAATTTTGAAGGAACCAATTAATTACCAAATAAACTCCAACACATTCACATTCTATTCAATAAGTTAAAAAAAAGAGTACTGAGAGCAAATTTTGCAGTAACTAGAAGAAAAAAATGCAAGAAAACCTAAGTAACAATAAAAGCTGAATTCAAAATGCCAAAACAAATAGAAGTCACAGATTTTTATAAAATGTGCCAACATAAATAAAAAAAAATCACCAGGATTCAGAATGAAAATCATGACATCAATTAGAGATCTTATACCTAGCATGAACAGAGATAATAATTGCACATATAAATATATTTTAAAATTGAGTTGAAATGGAGAAGTTCTTTTAAATAATCAAACTGATTCTTCCAGAAGAAAGTGTCAACCACAAAATGCTATTTTAGAAACACTAAATAAAAGGCCTGAATGCTATTAATGATGAATATGCTAAATATTTAAGGAAAAGTAAATAACCAAACATGCTCAATCATTACCATCATCCTTCTAAAACAGACATTTCTAATTATAGAAATTACAGGCTTATTTCCAGTCTTAAAATTTCAAATAAAATATTTTCCAACTGTGCCTCATGATATTTACAAACATTATCCCTTGTAATTATATTTTATTTTGGAAATTCAAAACTGGCTTAAAATGTGAAACTCAATTATATTAATGAAATTATTAAAATGAAGAAGCATCTAGCATCCATCCTAATACATTCATGTATTCAATTGATATATGATTACAATGTAGGGAAAAGGCTTCACAACATAGTGGAGCCTCTTCAGTCTGGAAAAAAAAGATACCTAAAAAAAACTAAATTAGATGTATGTGGAGGGACAATGAGATATGATGGATTTTCTCACCATTTCTTAATAAATAGATGATAAATGTTAAAACAAAGCAAACAAAATAATAACTCAATATCAGGTGGTTACTTGGTCCTGAAATTTAGAAAAATGAATCAGAGAACATGTGTATGAAAATGAGTAGGCTGGACCTGAATGGAGCAGGGAGACTAAGAAGCATGTCAGATTCAAGGGTTCGATATATGTATAAGAGACAAGATGTGTGGACTTCTAGAGGTAAAGAATTCCTCTTCTGGTTATATAAAAATGGAAGTATATACAACAGTTCTTATGCCAGGTGCTTAGGATACTAACCTATGAAACACAGACAAATCTTACTACACTAGAGTCATTTTTCATAGGAATAGTCTAGATATAACAGCTTAAAATAAAGATTTCCATGTTCATTGACAAAGTCAAGACTTAACAACAACGTGCTTTTTAGAAGAGACTAGATCAGCAACATTCTCTTCAGTCTAGACTACTTCATATTAAATAACAATATCAGGGTTAAAATTAGCAGAGCATAATGACAAAGTAAAGGATTAATTATCTTGCAAACTAGGGAATTATAAATATGCATGCACCTAACAATGGAATATGGAAATCCATGAGCTAAAATTAAGAAAACTGAGAAGAGAAATAGTCAAATTTATTATTATAGTTGAAATCTTCAAAAGTCTTGTCAAGTAATTGATGAACCAGGCAAGGAAAAATCAGTAACAGTTCATGGTTTGACCTTCATTAACAATCTACTTGTTCTAATTGACATTTACCATATTTAATATTCAACAATAGTGGAAATTATACTGTTGTTGCACATACTACTGCCTGGGATATTAAATACATTTGAAGACATTTAAGGGGAATAGAAAGCTTAACAAATACATTCTCAAACCATAGTAAGATACCAAAAGGATAACTGTAATTCTCCATGGTTAAATATGAAACAATGACTCACCCATGAGTCAAAGAACACAGTCTTTCAGAATTTTTTATTAACTTTAATTAACTAAAGATACACTAAAAATTATGGATTATGAATATGAATAGTGATTAAATGGAATTTGTCCTCTACTAGGATAATGGTGGCACAAACCTGTGAGGGCAACCAGACAGTATCTGTTTTGACTGAAGGCCCACTCCATGAGATGGAATCCATATCTGACACAGCTTGGGTGACCAGGACCTGAGACTAGATAACCTAGGGACCTGGAGTTAAAACCAAATTCTACCATTCTAAATAAATGAATGAATTAATTAATTGATGAATAAACAAATAATTAAGTAGCAATAAAATTACTGCTAATGACATTTGATTATACTTACCAGTGCCTTGCTTAGCATCAGAGATGCTTCCTCCTCCAACAGGTGGGAACAAATACAGAGAATGAAGGGCAGACATGATTCAGGTAATAAGAGACTTTGGAACACTCAGACCTAAACTTAATGTCTCCATCAAATTCCTCCCCTCAGGGCTTAGGGAACTCTGCATTAGAGGAGGTGTAAAGAGTATAAGAATCAGAGAAGCTGGAGGACACCAAGCAAACAAGGACCTCTAGGTAAACAGGATCAATGCACATATGAACTCACAGAGCCTGCACAGGTCTGCACCAGGTCCTCTACACATATTATGGCTTCCAGTTTAGTGTCTTTATGGGATTCCTGAGTTCGAGAACAAGTGAGTGTTTTTGTGCCTTCTCTTGGGCTTTTGCCTTCTTTTGGTTGTTTTATTCAATTCCAATGTGTTAGTTTTTGTTTTAGCTAATTATATTAAAATGTACTATATCAAATTATATATTATTATCACTTAGAAGACTGTTTTCTTATAAGAGACAGAAAGGGAGTAGATCCAGATGGGAGAGGAAGTAGTGTGGAACTGGAAGGAGTAGGAGGGGAAACTGTAATAGAATATAATGAGAAAAAAATGTATTTTCAACAAAGGGGGATGGTCCACTACAAAAGCATTAGGGTGGTTCAGGGGCCTGTTTGTCTGCAAGTTCCTTTGTTCAAGGCTGCTCCAGCAGCACGTGATGGACAAAGACCAGCTAAAAACCAGTAAAATCCTCTCTTCCTGCATTCTTGCTTACTCATAGAGAATTGAACGTTAGAAGGAGCGGTTATAATAGAAACCTATGTAATTTATCATTAACATACTCTGCTATTTTAAACAGTGTTTTAACAGTGCTTTTACCATCCAGCTGCACAGGAAGAGGTGGGGCCCCTGATATGTCTCAAAGACACTCCTCTCTTTATGTCCCAACTCAGGAAATGCTTTGCCCAGTGGTTTCAATTGGTATTCTAAATAGTCTCCTGTCACTTAACTAGGAATGAAATTCAATATGCTCCTCTTAAAGTGTACCAGCCCCAGGACATATTTATGCAAGTTCTCTTCATGTTGTAAGGTATATATTTGTGTCTTGTGTTCAAAATGCTTCCATTGAAATTATGATTACCAAGGAAATATATTGTGTAAACCATCCATAATAGTGGTTTGTACTTTGTGTTATGTAATGAAGCATATTAAAAATGAAATTATATACAGAGTCCAATATATAAAATAAGGAATAAAGTAGACTTCTTTTAACAGGTACCAAAGGATCTGTTACAACAGGTAACAACAATCCAAAGCCAGAATCTCCTTGTTTCATAATATAAAATTTCTCCCAATGTGTCACCATGTATGGTAGTTTGAAAGTAATTGGCCCCCATAAGTTCATAGGGAGTGGCACTATTAGGAGGCAGGGCTTTGTTGGAGTGGGTATGTCCTTTATAGAGGAAGTGTGTCACTGTGGGGGTGGCTTTGAGGTTTCCTATGTTCAGGATACCACCCAGTGTCTCAGTCTCCTTTCTGTTGCCTGCAATATGTAGGACTCTCAGCTGCTACTCCAGCACCACATCTGCCTGCACGCCACCATGCTCTCCATCATGATGATAATGGGCTGAACCTCTGAAACTGTAATCAAGGCACCCCAACTAAATGTTTTCCCACATAAGAGTTGCTTGGTCATGGGGTCTCCTCACAGCAATAGAAACCCTAACAAAGTCAGAAGTTTACCAGGGACTTGGGATATTGCTATAATAGGCCTGACCATGCTTTTGTTTGAAGGAATGTGGACCTTGGAATTGTGGATTAGAAAAGCAAGTTAACAAGTTAAATGGGCCACACTAGTAGGAACATGGAAGACAGTGGTGTTATATGTGATTGGATAAACTGTGGGAATCAAGAGTTTCAGAGGAGAAGAATATTAATATGTTGCCTAGAGACTGTTTTTGTGAAATTTTGGTGAAGAAAGTGTCTGCCTTTTGTCCCTGTTCAAAGAGTCTGCCTGAGGCTAAAGTGAGTTTTGGATACATTCCCTGGGCAGAAGAAATCTCAAAACAGCCTAGACTCTGTCATGTGGTTACTAGTGTTCATGCTTATGTAGATCTTTAAAAAAAAGGAGCAAGCTGAGCAAGACAAATTATAAAATGTAAATTTTGAGGAGAAAAAGAGTACCAGGAAGTGGAATGGAGCTAAGTCCTGTGTTCAAGGAGATAAACAGATTAAGAAAAGTAATAAAGGGTGTAGTTTTCACAAGTGGTGCCAACTTGTGAAAATGAACTAAAGAAAAGCTTAGAGCTGCGTATGGTGATGCACACCTTTGAACCCAGCACTCAGAAAGCAGAGGCTGACAGATCTATGAGTTTGAGGCCAGTCTGGTCTATAGATCCAGTTTCAGGACAGCCAAACTTTGGTAATGAAGGACAGAAAACTGGACAAGATGAAATTGAACAAGAGGGCCATGTTCCAGCCTCAGTAAGCAGCAGAACTTGGTAGCTTCAGCCACCTGATTCTGGCTTTAAAGTTAAGGATAAAGGAAATGGGTTATGGAAGTCATTTAACAAATGTAAATTATGGATATTTCTGATAGTGAAATCACCTTTGGGTCATTTCCTATTTTGTCCTTTCTAGTTTTGTTTCTTCTTTGTGATGGTTTAGTTACTTAAAACTGTGCCACATTTATAATATTGATAATATAAATGGATTATAAAAACAGTACTCTTGATACTATAACTTGCTAAAACAAATTTCATCAAAGAAAGATCCACAGTGGCAAATATGAACAGATTTTTTTGTTGTTGATATTTATTTATTAGGCTTTGGAGAAAAATTGACTAAGGATCTGTTCTTCTAGAACACCTAAAGAGTGAGACAGAACAAAAGTGAAGTCAACATATTTAACAGAAAAGCAAGCAACAGATTCAGCAGGTCCCAAGGAAGACAGATAGCATTGCATTAAAGAAAAATTGGGAAAGAGAGCCAACTTACATAGAGGGAGGCAGTAAATTACCCTCTGATGGCTTTGCTGTGGACAATGGACAAGAGGTTTCCAAGGAAGAATAGGAAAAGAAAAGTGTAGCCTACTTTGAAACTGTGCAACCCATAGGAAATCTGACACATGGAGAAACTGTTATAGTTGAGTCTATATACATTTCAGAGGTCATGAGGGTCTAGAAATGACAGGTAAATTTTTCAAAGCTTATAGAAAAAAGTGATTTTTAAAAGGAACCTAAAAGGCAAACAAAAAGTCATTTGAAAGATATTAAACAACAGTAGTTTAAATGAGTACTATCAGTCTGAGGTATTGGTAATGTATTGGAGGACTCAAGAATGGAACTTCAGAAATTTAGAGGAAAATTTAGGAAGGCCTAGATGAATCCAGAGATTCTTTTCATACCAGACAAGTGTTGGAGAGATACCTACTGACAGAATTTACAGAAAGTATCAGAGGATAAGAAGGAATGGCATTTCCCATCCAGGCTTTGTTTTGATTAACTGAGTGGTGATACCAAACACAGAGAAACAGAACAGTTTTGGGAAGAAGAGAACAAAGTAAAGGGAAAAAGACAAAGAATAAGAATGAGAATAAGATAATAATGATGATGATGATGATGATGATGATAAGAAGAATGATAAGAAGAAGAAAAAAGAAGAAGAAGAAGACAACAAAGAAGAAGAAGAAGAAGAAGAAGAAGAAGAAGAAGAAGAAGAAGAAGAAGAAGAAGAAGAAGAAGAAGAAGAAGAAGAAGAAGAAGAGAAGACAGGGCAATAATAATACAACAATACAGGTGACCGGAGACTGAAGAGAGCTGACAATAGCAAGAAATTCAGAGAAATTTAAATTCAACACTAGTGTCTGAGCCTTGAGAAGGGTATTGGAGAGGAGCCAGAGCTGAAAATTATCAGAAACATGTGATTCTGTGTCATACTCAAGGTCTACATCTTATTTTCCACTGACTTTACTGATATAAAATGATAGACACAGGGGACACGGCCTGCAGTCTTCAGCCACAGGATTTTTCTTTTCCCTTTTCACTCCATGGTTGGATAGAAGTATTCGGCAAAGAGACTTATGCAGCTGTCCTTTAACTAGTCATTTTTGACTGATGGAGTCTTCAACCAAAGCAGTCACTGAAGGTGTCTGCCCAAGACCATCCAATCCATAAGTGCCTCTTCACAAACAGTAATGAATGGCATTGAGAAGTGCACTGCTCAGTGTGCCTTCATTCACTATCCTTGGAATGCAAAGGGTAAGTGGATGCTTATTCATTCATGAAAACTCATTTATTTTATGATGAATTCCAAAATAGAGTTCTTTTCATCGCTGACAGTTTCTGATGATGAGTATGTGGTTTTATTTTCTTTTTGGCACCCCAGTATTCTGCAAAATACAGGAAGCCCACGGAGCAGAGTTCTTGACCTTCAGAGTCTGTTCTTGGAAGATGAAAGCTCTGAAACTGAGGAGCTTAAAACAGAACTCCATCTTCCCCCCCATAGCTACCCATCTCTGAAATGTATTTGGCAATACTTTTAAAGAATCATATAGCTGTTACTACTAAACAACAGACTAAATGTAAGATGCGCACAAGAATGAGGTTGTAGTGTTTGCTGCCATGCGCTAGCTTGGTGCTTAAATACGACATAGCTTACCAATAAGGAATAAGTATTAATATAAAAGAAGATGTTTTAGAATGAAATGTTTTGACACATGTACATAGGGAAACTATCATTAGGCAATGAAGTAGAGTGTTGAAATGCATGAAAATACTGGTTTTACTTGGCAGAATTTTGCCATTTTCCCATTTTCCTCCCTTGCCTATTTTCCAAATTTTAGTGTTCATCCTGTGTTCTTCAACATTAACCAACTTAAGTCCTGTACAACCAAACAATGTGTTCTAAGAAAGGCATTCCTGCTAATCCAGCAGAAGGCCAAACATTCTGAGCACACAATCCAGGCTGATTCAGACACCTTGCCTTTAGACCACAGAGTGTATAAAATAAGGACCCAGGCTTTGTCTTTTAGATAAAAAGCTCAGATACTCAAACTTGTCATGCAAATGTTTGTTGATACTGTGGGTGCTGTAGCACATGTATTTGTCAAATGAGACAAAGAACTCTGCTGTCAAATTTAAAATATAAACTCCTTTTCTGGGTGTGCTGTTTCATTCTCTATTCAGATTCAATGTCCTCTTCAGTGTAATCTTACACAGATTGTGTTTTGAAGCCCATGAAACCTCCTGGCTTTTTCCCCAAAGAATCCCCATTCTCATTGTACCCTATGCAAAGAGTATTTGTCTATATGTATTTTTCTTTCTTTTGTACTTACTAAAGTGTTTCCATTTTTGTGTATTATATGTATACTATTTAGTATAACTATGCACTAACAATCTTTTATTGTTTTACTTTAAAACATATAGTCTTTTCCTGTTCTTTTAAAAATATTTCTTGGTTACTGTGAGGCTTTTGTTTCTGTCCATATGACACAGAGGTAGAAAACTTCAACTATAGATAAGTATAGATAAAAATAAGTATTTTGATTTGTTTTTGAAATGCATTGAGTAAAATGTAGACTATCATGCTCAGCTACCAGAAATATGTGTTGCAGCTACTGTGGGATATATGAACAAAATATAGGGGTTTTTTTCTAACAAAGGGTTAAATAAGAAAAAAAAAACTCCATTTAAAGATAGAAATAAGTCTCTAGGAAGAAATTCAAATTCCTCCAGGGTCACCAATGTTTTTAAAATCTAAATACATACTCAAGCTCCATTTCTCCCTAGAAACTGTGCCATTCTGTGCCAAAACCTCTTTGCATTAGAAATAAAACATGCAAATGGACCTTGAGAGCTTCTTTGGGGGTTCTAGTGGGGGATCAGAACTACCTGTATATTCTCAACTAAGAACATGGAACTGTGAAGGAAAGAGACCCTGCCTGGATGGTCAGAAACTGAAAGCTGGATGGCCCAGAGACCTAGAGTAAAACCAAACACAAACACTAAAAAAAGAAAAGAAATCAATGAAATGATTCCTAATGATAATGATATTCTGCTATACTCGTAGATCGGTGCCTAGCCTAATTTTCATCTGAAAGGTTTCCTCTGGCAGTTGATGGAAGATGATACAGAGACCCACAGCCAAATATTAGGCAGAGCCTGGGAACCCCACAGAAGATAGGGAGGAAGCCTTGTAGGAGCCAGCAGCGTCAAAGATAGCAGGAAAACATTAGAATCATCAAAGCAGGGCCTATAGGGGCTCACAGAGATCAAGGAATCTGCATGGGTATGAGCTAGGTCCTCTGTAAATATGCTGTGGCTGCTTAGTTTGGGGTTTTTGTGGGACTCCTAACAGTGGGAGTGGAGATGTCTCTGACTCTTTTCAATGCTCTTCAGACCCTTTTCCTCCTACTGGGTTGACTTGTCCAGCCTTGATATGAGGGTTTGTGACTAGTCTTATTGCATCTTGTTATACCATGTTGAGTTGCTATCCCAGGGAGGCCTGCTCTTTTCTGAAGGGAACCAGAGGAGCAGGGGATCTGGGGGAGAGGGGAGGGAGCAGGAACGCTGGAAAGAATGGAGGAAGGAGAGGATGTGGTTGCGATGTATTATATAAGGGGAGAATAAATAAAAAGAAAAAAAAACAGCAGGACATTTAAAGGATGCACTTACTTAAGTATATCTACATGCTCTTCTGTAGAAATAAATCTTTTTTGCCTTACCAAAATACTTTGGATTATGTGGTCATTCTTGAGACTCCAGATCCACTTCTACTACTACCCATGAGTTTTCAGTGGACAGTGACATTAATTTAGAAACCTCCAAACAGTACAGAAGATTGTTGGAGCTGAATGAATACAACATTCACAAAACATATGTAGATTATTATGGTGTCAGGCATAATTGTAATTCTAGGTTACTCATGAACACACGTGGAGCTTAGTTATTTCTTCATTTGTTTCCATCATTATCTGAATAAGGATGTCAAAGAAATCTTTCCTTGAGAAAGACTAATTCCAGTAAAGATTTCCTTCCCTCTAAACTGTGAGTTATTCTGAAACTTGTGTAAGTATTTCATGCTCTAACGCTTACAATACTGGGTGTTGATTATTTTTTGCATATTAGACATGCACTTCTGTGTACAATTTCCCAGAGTCAGAGTGAGAGCAGAGTTATTATATGTAGATCATTCTTGGGCTGGAGTAGCTTGTTCCTCTGTGAGTGCTATATGGCTAGTCAGCATTGAAAGGGCAGGAGATTACAATGGTTTCCTCACTCAGATTTTTCTGGATTTCTAATGTAATTGGAGCATATTGTCCTAGAGAGGGGACATATGAGACTACTGTGCAGGTATACAGGCAAGGAGGATTAAATCTGACTTCCTGACCTGTGTCAGGAACACTGGAGACCTGAGGACAGTTTTAGCAGGATTTAGTTCATAGCAAAATGTGGCCCTTCTTATTCACTTCAGCGTAAAGAAATTTCTTCACTGAGCTCCAGTTTAACGAGTGGCTTGTGGTGGTAAAAGGAATGAGTAACTTGGACTCTAGTTCACTCTAGAGAACTCTCAGGAAACAAGATGCTCTGGCCAGCAGACAACATAGTAGGAACTGTATTCCCAGGACCTAAATAATCCTACTGTAGTTGGGATCTGGATCTTCCCCTCAAAAGCCCACATGTTAAAAGCATGGTCTGTATCTGGGGTCTATTGGGAAGTGGTAGAGTCTAATGGGAGGTCCTTAGAGCATTGAGGTCATGTTCTCACAAGTGATGATGAGATAGCAGCCACTTTTGCTTCCTGTCCTTTCTGCTTACAAGCCATGTGGTGAGTAGTTTTGCCTGTTGCATGCTTTAGGTACAGTCATAAATCATGGAATAAATCAAATCATAGACTGAAATCTCTGAACTCACCAGCCAAAGTAAACCTATTCACTTTATCAGTTTATCAGTTGTTTGTTTGGGGCAGATTCTTATAGCAGTAGAAGGAAAACTGTCAGAGTCTATTCATCCACCATCATCCCAAGCCCTGATACCTCATGGTTTAATGGTATCCATTGCAGATACTGCAATCCGCCATATTCAGATTTATTTATCCCCCTTCTTTGTTGTCTCCAAATAGAACACAGGTTTCATGAACATCAAGGGTGTCACACATGCTTCATTTCCTGTTCCACTCCCACATTTGTACAAGAATTGTGACTTTCACATATGTTGTTAAATCACCACCTAAATAACCATGTCAGTATTGCTAAAATGAGAGTAATACATGGAGAGTACAATTTTTCCAGAGTAATCTATGCCCCTCTACAGCTCAATGGAGAACAAAGTTGGTACTTATGTGACTATTAAAAAAACAAAACAAAACACTAAACACCTTTTTTTTTTTTTTTTGGTTTTTCGAGACAGGGTTTCTCTGTGTAGCTTTGTGCTTTGGAGACCAGGCTGGCCTCGAACTCACAGAGATCCACCTGCCTCTGCCTCCCAAGTGCTGGGATTAAAGGTGTGCACCACCACCGCCCAGCTCTAAACTACTTTCTTAAGTTTATTGCTACTTTACATTGACTTGCCACTTAATTTTAATTTTTATTTGTTTTAAATTTCATGTGTATGGGTATTCCTGTCTGTATGTATGTCTGTGTACCACATGTGTATTTCACACCCACAGAAGTTAGAAAAGTACAACAGATGCAACTAGAGAGACAGTTGAGAGCTGCCATGTGGGTGCTGAGAATCCAACTCCCTTACCTTGGAAGAGCAGACAGTGTTCTATAAACTCTGAGCCATCTCTAGAGCACCTAATGTGACTATATTTGCCTTAGAATTTAAAAATATTCAAGGCAAATGAGTACATAATGTTCCAAGAACAGTCCATTCATAGTGGAGATGATATTATTTTTTTTCCATTCCACGCATCAAAATTCAGTGACATCTGGTATACCTACCAAGGATTGCCATGACATTGACTCAGTCAGTATATGCTCTATAGTCCAGCCCCTCATCTAGGCCTGACATTTCACAATTTAATTAAAATCCATAGTACAGCTAGAAGAAAGCTATTTCTTAATCCATTTTTGAGAACATAAGCTAAAGACACAAAATTAATAATAATGATTTCCTTAATATTGCAAAGCTTACAAGTAAACTACACTTCAGTCCTTTTAGAGACAAAATTGTAACAGAAGACCGAAGAAAAAAGACAATTTTAGTAATGGGAAAATGTCTTGCTTAAGAGGAACAAATTACTATTTTTCTTAACTTTTGAAGACTTATTTTTGTTGTACGTGTATGTATTTGTGTGTGAGTGTGTGTGTGTGTGTGTGTGTGTGTGTGTGTGTGTGTGTGTGCTTATTTTAGAATACATATTTGTGTACCAGTTGAATGCCTGTGGAGGCCCGAAGAGGGCACTGGGTCTCCTAGAACTGGAGTTACAGTCAGTTGTAAACTGTAATGTGGGTGCTGGGAATAGAACCCTGGTCCTTGGGAAGTAGTTAATGCTCTAATGGATGAGCAAGCTCAACAGCCCCTGCTATGTGCATTTTTGTTGTTGTTATTAAAACTGTGTTTTGTTTTGTTTTTTGAGACAAGGATCTCTCTATATAGCCTTGACCTATATGGAACTTGCTGTAAAGACCTCAAGTATAGAGATCTGCCTTACTTTGTCTCTTATCTTCTAGAATTAAAGGTGTGAGCCACTATGCCCCCAAACTTCTACCATTTTTAAATATAGCATGCACATGATTGTTCTACGTTTTTGTAAAATAGTTGTAAAGTTTTGCCAAAGTTCACGTTTTAAAAAATGCTTCAAAAGCTGGGCAGTGGTGATGCACACCTTTAATCCCAGCACTCGGGATGCAGAGACAGGCACATCTTTGTGAGTCTGAGGCCATCCTGGGCTACAGAGTCAGTTCCAGGAAAGGCTCAAAAGCTACACAAGAGAAATCCTGTCTCAAAAAAAAAAAAAGAAAGAAAGAAACCAAAAAACGCTTCAATGAATTATAAAGTGAACTTCATGAATTATATGTCCATTTAAAATACAAAAATATTGAAAACAGTCATAAAATAAAATATGATAGAAATAAACACATATCAGAAATTGAATACTTGTCCATTGAACAATGTTCCACTACAAAGCTTGATTTCAACTTGTCTAAAAAGGCTACAAAAAGAGGGATGTTGTGTTTTAAAACATAAGTTTTAAATTTAATCTAGGAGACGAGATCAAACTTTTGATTGGTTAAAGTCAAAGCATTTCTTGGATTATTCCCGTGGATAGCCCCTAGTGAGAGGTGATTTGGTAGTTTCTGGTTTTCTCAGCTTATTTTGGTCTTATGATGAACCTGAGACATAGTAGCCTAGCCTACTTGGTGAGATCAGAACAGTGAAAACCAAAGGGTGGAAATCACAAAAAGGTGGACACCACTTGAGAATACCATCTGAGGTTTTCCTTGACTTTCACATATACATGTGCACACACACTGACGTGCCCCCCACACATGTGTGAGTGCATAAGAAACACTTAAATACACACACACACACACACACACACACACACACACACACACACA
>CABHPR010134708.1:6763-29829 GCA_902168415.1 Peromyscus melanophrys | reverse complement strand
TATGAACCTTTTATTATTATGGACTCAGCCAGCCGTAACCATGGTGAGTAGACCTATCACACAGCATTTTTTTCTGAGTCAGTTTAAAATGCTGACAATTAAATATACCGTACTCTTTTAAGCAATCCATCAGTCTCCCTTGTTGTCATGGTGACCGGAGTATATTTAGAAATGTGACAAGTACACTGAGTTCAATTGCACTTTTGCCAAAACATAGTTTTGCAGCTAAAATTGAATTTCCTGATTGAAGATCCAAGTGCTGTTAAGGGGGATGATCGTTTCTATACATTAGTCTGTAAGTAGAATGTATCGTCCTGTTAAATCATCAGCCCTTGAGGCCTCACAGGCTAGGAAGATGCTGCTTGAAGTTATTTGACTTTAAGTTAATGAGGAAAAGTCAAATAAAGAGGGCGCTGTGATCTTTTTTAGTTACACGTGAACTTACACCTGACTAATATAATTACTTTAATGATTGCCTCCTTTATATATTTATCTATGAATTCTGTGGGAATTTTGTATGTCTGTTCCCCAGCATTATGTTTCCAATCTAGGGAATTTATCAGGGTTCTCTTTCTCCTTTTCCTGCTTACAAGCTATTCTTAAAAAATGAGAACATTGTTTTGTCCTTGGCTCTGACCTTGGATAGACAAGCATCTCCACTTTCCCTAACCTTATGCTTTTTTGGATTTAAAACGAAGTATAGGGGCAGTGTTGAACAAGACCTTTTGTTCTGTCAAAGGAAAAGGGGAAAAAAGTTCTGTCTTACCTAATTATGAACTTGCTTGGAATTTTCACTTCCTTTTCTTCCTGTGTCTTGTCAGTAAAGTACTGGGAATGACCATGGCTTGAGCTACTGCTCACTAGACCACATAAGCTTTGGAATGTACAGTTGCTGGGTCATAATCACAATCCTGATTTCATTCCTGGCCAAAGTTTTAAGTCTTCCACTCTTGAGGTGAGAAACCAGTACTCTCGGACTATCCTTGTATTCTCTCTACATACATTCACTTTGCAAAGTAATAGGTTTCTTTTCTATATCTAACTCAATGAGTCCACCATTGGGATCCATTTTCAACCTGTGGTCATATATGGTTAGACAGTCTGTTTTGAGAACATTGCATGTAAGTTTTCTTGGTAGGAAATATCTTAGATAAAATAGTAGTGGGTAAAGTAGGGTGAGTGTTTACTGTGTCCTAGATGATGAGCATGTTGAATCTCATGGGTTATTCATTGTGTCTGCATTGTTTCTTACAAGGAGCCCTCATCATTTGTTTTTACTTTACAATAAGGAAGCAGGCTCAAAATCGAGAGCAAGAGGATAACTCAATAGTGACAGTTGAATTCTGATCCAGGTGGACTTGTAACCAGTGCCTCAAGGAAGATAAACAGTGTATGATTAGTTTTACTAAGGAATGGTCTACTGCATGGTGAGTTTATATAGAGTTGTTCCAGAGGCTGTGTGAAATGGCAGTTCCCTAAGGATGAATAGATAGTAACTATTTCTCTCCTCTTGGCTTTAGAATAAAGATGTGTAGTGAGCAGGGAGAGAGCTTAAATCCCCCCTAATCCAATGATTTTGTCTCTGAATTCCTTTAGACTCATAAAAAATGAACTTCTATTCAACTGTGTTATATCTAACATCTCATATTAGAAATTTTAAATGAGAAAAGATAACTGTGATGAAAATGTTTGCATGCAAAAGTACGTTTTTTTAATGTGGTGTTAGAGTAAGCAAAAGAAGTACATTTTATCCACCCTCTCCTTTTCCATGCATGTGTGGTAGCTGTACATATATATGTATATTTGTTTACATGTATGCATGTGGGAATACTCATTTATATGTGTGCACATGCCTGTGCAGGCCTGAGCTTGATATTGGGAATCTTCTTCAATTACTCTTCCACTTTATTTTTGATGGAGGATACCTCAGTCACACCCAGAGCTCACCTTTAAGACAAGTCTAGTTAGGCAGCTTGCTCATGGGATCCCTGCCCTCTTGCCTTCCAAGGCAGGAATCACAGGTTGACGGCCATACCCATCCAGCATTTTACATGGGATCTGGGAATTAAACTTGAGACCTCTTGCTGGTAAGGCAAGCATTTTAACTGCTGCTCCATCTTCCTAGCCCCAACAAGAATATCTCCCAAGCAAAACAGAACAGAATAAAAAGTGAGAAAAGCAGTGTCTGGAGTCTGCATTTCACTTGTCCTGGTGCATTGTTTTGATTCAAGATTACAAAGAAAATCCAGTCTCAAAACAGCTATCTAGTTTAAAGATGAAGGAAGGAGAAAGAAAAAAGAAAAAAAAATAGAATTGTGGGTTTTGTTTTCTTCTTTGATACTCTGCCAAAACTTAATTTCCATAATTACTGAAATTTGGTAATTTCTTAAAGGTTAGTTCTGATGTGGAATCTGAAATGATGATCATAATAAGACTTCTTATGTATGTATTGAAACCCACTGGCCTATTCACTTGAGTCTTCTGAGATTTCATGACAGCATGTGTTCATTATATGGAAAATGGAACTTCACTGAGTTATTCAGATCTTCCAAAAGTCACCACATTTCATTCCATTTAACAAAAGTGATCTTTACGAATTTCACAATTTTCTTGGGGAAAAAAGCCTTGAAGAATCAGACTCTCAGATTTCTGATTTTTGTCCACTTTAAAACTTGAATTGTTATTAACAACAAATGATACTGATTGTTTTCCTTGAAATAATAGGCTCTCTTGGCCTATCCTTCATAAAGTCCATCAAAACATGCACCTAAAGAACCTGAGTTTGAGACAGGTGGATCAATGATCAAATCAAAGACCCAGATGTAAATCCACACACCTATGGACACCTGATTTTTGACAAAGAAGCCAAAATTATACAATGGTAAAAAGAAAGCATCTTCAACAAATAGTGCTGATATAACTGGATGTCAACATGTAGAATAATGCAAATAGATTCATATCTACCACCCTGCACAAAACTCAAGTCAAAATGGATCAAAGACCCCAACATAAATCCAGATACAATGAATCTGATAGAAGAGAATGTACGAAATAGCTTTGAACGTATTGGCACAGGAGCCAACTTCCTGAAGAGAACAACAATCATGCAGACACATTAATTTACAATTAGTAAGTGGAACCCCATGAAACTGAAACGCTTCTGTAAGGCAGAGGACACTGTCAGTACAACAAAATGGCAGCTTACAGAATGGGAAAAAAATCTTCATCAACCCCACATCTGACAGAGGGCTAATTTCCAAAATATATAAAGAGCTCAAGAAACTAGACATCAACAAACCAAATAATCCAATTAGAAAATGAGGTACAGA
Organism: Peromyscus melanophrys; assembly: GCA_902168415.1. Classification (NCBI taxonomy): domain Eukaryota; kingdom Metazoa; phylum Chordata; class Mammalia; order Rodentia; family Cricetidae; genus Peromyscus; species Peromyscus melanophrys. The sequence continues at coordinate 26,500 of CABHPR010134708.1, read as the reverse complement.
TCTAAACAGAGAATTCTCAATAGAAGAATCTCAAATGGCTAAGATACACTTAAAGAAATGTTCAATATCCTCAGCTATCAGGGAAATGCAAATCCAAATGACTGAGGTTCTATCTTACACTTGTCAGAATTGCTAAGATCAAAAACATAAATGACAGCTCATGCTAGAGAGGATGTGGAGCAAGGGGAACACTCCTCCATTGTTGGTGGGAGTGAAAACTTGTACAGCCACTTTGGAAATCAGTATGGTGGTTTCTCAGAAAATTGGGAATCAATCTACCTCTAGACCCAGCTATATCTAAAGGCACATTTGGACATTTACCTAAAGGAGTGGTATATGGGAAGGGATGGAGGGGCAGAAAACAGAAAGAGACTGGGAAATGGGAGCATAGAAAACCTAGTCCATGGGGAGCAAGCCAATAAGCAGCACCCCTCCATGGCCTCTGTATCAACTCCTGCCTCCAGGATCCTGCCCTGTTTGATTTTTTTCCTTGACTTCCTTCAGTGGTGAACAGCAATTTGGAATTGTAAGCTGAATAAACCCTTTCTTCTCCAATTTGCTTTTATGGTCATGCTGTTTTGTTGCAGCAGTAGAAACCCTAACTAAGACAAATTGGTACCAGAGTAGTAGGGTATTGCTGTGATTGGGGAGGATTGTAGAAGGACTTTGGAACTTTGGGCTAGTAGGGCCACTGAATGTTAAGAGCGATGTGTGATGTTCTGTGGGAGCTTGGAAGACAAGATAGAGGCCTGGCTTGCTCAGTTTCAGAGGGAAGTTTAAAGATTGTATCAGGCCCATTTGTTATTCTGAATTAAGATTCTTGGGGAATCTTACAGAGGAGAGGGAGGATTATAGGATTGAGAGCGGTCAATGTCACCACAAGAAAACCTACAGAATCAAGTGACTGATTTGGGCTCCTAGGGGCTCACAGAGACTGAACTGAAAACCAGGGAGTCTGGATGTGTCTCACTTTGGCCCTCTACATATATGTGACAGTTGTGTAGATTGATCATTACCTTTTTAATTGCTCTTAGGTCTGTTACCATTCTCTACTTACCAGATTTCTTTTTAATAATAAATACAGGAGAATTCCAAGGGCTGGTTGATTCTTCAATATGCTGAGCATTTAACTGCTCTTGTACCAGCTATTCCAAGGTCTGCAGTTTCTCTGTTGTTAAAGACCATTGCTGAATCCATACAGGTTTGTCTGTTAACCATTTTAAAGGTAGAGATGTTGGTATCTTTGAAAGATCAACAACTGTTGTGCCCTGTTCTTGTACAATCTGGATGGCCAGTAACTGTTCTTTATAATGTCATCTAATATTTCTCTCAGAAACATGCGTTAGTTTATGGTTTGTTTCTGAGGTTGGAGGAATGTTAATCTGAGTATTCCATTGTTGTAACAAATCACGTCCCCATAAATTCATTGCTATATTAGCCACATATGGCTTTAATTTTCCTCTCTGTCTTTCTGGCCCAACACATTCAACCCATCTTGCACTCTGTTTCACTTGAGATAATGTTCCAATCCCTAATAGCTGGACATTTACCTCCTGAAGAGGCCAATTTGGATGCCAAAATTTCGGTGCAATTATTGTGACATCCGCACCTGTGTCTATGAGACCCTCTATGAGACTGTCATTTATTCCTGTTTTTAATTGTGGTCTTTGTTCATTTGTAGAAGTTGGCCAAAAATTCACTTTTTGGTTCCTCCTGAATTTTCTGTTCTCTCTGCTATAGCTGTTCTATTACACTGAGCAGTATGGTTTATTACAATAGGCATTTGGTTATTTAATTGCTCTGAGTAGGGGTTTCTTCTATGATGGCAGGAAAGGACTGAACTGAATTTGCCATGGTGGGCGCCTGCGAGAGGCCCCTCAGGGAGTTTCCTGATGGCAAAGGCAAAGGATTACCTTGTCTGTCCCTTGTTGATCTACATTCGTTAGTCCAATATTTACCTTTACCACACCTTCTGCATAATCCAGAAGGGAGGGGCATTCTGTTGCCATTGTTCCTTGGGGAAACATTGTTTCTAGGAATGCCCTGTTTACAGTCTTTTTTTTAGATGACCTTGTTTACTGCAATTAAAGCATCTGACATTATTTTTCTTCAAACCTCTTGAAATCACCTCTCCTATCCATGTATCATCATGGTCATGAGATTCAATATTAATTCGATCCCTGATCCAATCCTCCAAGGGTGCTGATCATGCCTTTAACGGTCTAATTACCCTTTTGCATCCCCTTTGACCCCCTCCATGACAAATGCAAGCTCTGAGCGAAACAGTTGTGTTCTCCTGTGGACAGCCTGGCATTTAGATCTGTCCACCACATTGTTTTGAAACAGAGTTTTCCATTATTTCAGTCTTGGTGTTCATGTGTGGCGACATGCCCTATGGCTTACACAGGGCATATCCTAAGGGACAGCTTCAGTTCCGCCTGGATATTTCCTTCAGTGTGTGCCTGTCACCAGCACTTCCCTCTCACTTGAATAAACACTGCTTTCACTTTTTCTGTGTTACGTTCTGCATTTCTTTATGCTGTCCAACTCTATGGCCTCCTTCAGGCCTCCCTGTCTTTGTTCTGAGAACATGCTGGATGCAGTAGGAGGTTGTAAATCTAAAGACCAGAGTATAATTTCTAGCAAGACATTTCACAGGTATAAGTGAGCTTAATTAGGTTATTTAGTCTTTATTTATAATGACTTTATTTTTATTTTATATCTATGAATGTTTGTCTGTGTGTGCACCACATGCATACTTAGGGCCCTGGGTATGTCAGAAGAAGGGGTTGGATCCCCTGTAACTGGTGTTACAGATGATTGTGAACTTCAGTGTTAGTCCTGGGAGTCCTGTGCAAGAGCAATAAATACTCTTAACCTCTGAGCCATCCCTCCACACTTTTATTTAATTTTCTAAGTTCTAGTTAACCTAGATGTAAAACAGACTTAATAATGACTTCCACGAATATTTTAAAAGGTATTTAAAATTTCTAACTCTGTTCCAAAACATTTAATAAATATTACTTTATCAAGTTTAATTTATCTGAAATTTTTGAGTGCAAATTTTTTTCCATTTAAAAATTATTGGGTCTGTTTTACATCCATAACATCAGCTACACACAAAGTAAAATGACTAGTATAGTCCAATATGTATAACTTATCCATCATCTCTCTTCCTATGTGACACGGACAGCTGTAATCTTTGTTTAGAAAAAAATCCTGTTACTGGTCCTGTTACTATCAAGAGTCCTTATGCTTTATATTAGGAAATTGACTTGTTCATTCTGCATATTTACTGCATTCTGTATTTTGGACTTCACACCCCCATTTCCCATCATAGGACCCAGCACCCCAACCCTGATAACCATTGTATGAATTAATTTGCACACATTACTTCTAGCTAGATTAATTGTTTTGCCTATGCAACACTTCTGCTTTTTAAAAAATACTTATACCTGGTTTTTAGAATTTATTATTTCAAGAGTTCTTTCATGCCTCCTTTTTTCCCTAATGCACTGGACTTTACTAACACAGCTATGAAAACTTACAAAAACTCCCAACTTCACTAGACTTATTTCCTAAGTCAAAAGGTAAATACTTAATCATCATCTCATCATCATTATTATTTTGAGATAGAATCTCACTGTGTAGCCTTGGCTGTTCTGGAGCTTGCTATGGAGACCAGGTTGACCCCAGCCTCACAAAGATCTGTCGGCCTCTGCTTCCCAAGTGCTGGGATTAAAGCTATGTGCTACCATGTCTGGCAAATTTTAATTCATACATTTTCTAAGTACATTGGGTAGAGCAAACATTGACTTAGGTATAGGTATTCATTTATTTATCTTTTTCCAATAAAAATCTCTCTCTTTCGTTCCTACCCCCCTCTCTTTGTTTCCTTAGTCAAGACTTGAGTTAGGATTGAAGAAACTAAGTTTGTTAACTCTCTTGAAGGTGTGTGGTCATGAGAAGTGATGGAACACTGTAACTTTAGTGGTCTGTATGTGAATGAACCTGGGCTTGCTGGTAGTCTTCTATCTAATGATCTTCTATAGGGATATTGTTCTGTAATGTCAGTTCTTGTGTGGCTGTGGTAGTGAGGGTACCAGTTTTAGGCTAGCCTGGCCTAAAGGTATAGGCTGGCCTAGACTGTAAGCCTCAAGAACAGAGCAGAGACTTTGCTTCAGAAGTAAAATGAAGTAATTAATTTTGTAGGAAAATGGATGGATCTAGAAAATATGATATTAAATGAAGTAACTGAAGACTCACAGATAAAATATCTAAGGACATGCAGATAGACCCTAGCCTGTACTTTTTATATGTGTGTTTACAATGGAGGTCAGAGTGGGTATTGACTCTGGAACTACAAAGAACAGCAGTGAGGGGGAGTATGGCGTGTTTAGGAAAGGGAGGGCCGAAGGACATGTGGTAGTTTAAATGCCATTGGTCCCCATAATCTCACAGGGAGTAGCATTATTCAGAGATGTGGATTTGTTGGAGTGAGTGTGGCCTTGTTGGAGGAAGTGTGTCACTGTAGGTGGGCTTTGAGATTTCCTATGCTCAGGATACCACCCAGTGTCAGTCACCTTCCTGTTGCCTGTAAGATGTAGGATGCTAGACTGCTTCTCTAGCACCATGTCTGCCTGCATGCTGCTGTGCTCCCCGTCATGATGATAATGAACTGAACCTCTGAACTGTAAGTGAGCCCCCTCAATGACATGTTTTCCTTATAAAAATTGCCATAGTCACGATGTCTTTTCACCTCAATAGAAACCCTAACACAGACAGGATACAAGTGACATTAGAATGGCAAGCAGAGGAGAAAGGGGAGTTGCAGGGAGGAGAAGTAGAGAGAAGGAGCAAAAACAAGTTTGGTTTGAAGATGCCATAATGAGACATACAGTGAGTGCCAAGTAAATATTAATAATAAATTACTGTTAGGAAAAAAAGACTTGCCTCATCAAACCTTGCAGTACCCGAAAACCTTTATATTAAGGGGACACTTGAGGTCAAGCAGAGCCAGAGTCTCCTAGAATGACATGACACGTCACATACCAAGGGTCGGTCACCTTTGGTTCCAAAGTTTTTTATTTTTTATTTTTTTAAGACCTAACCTTTATGTTTGTTTCTCCCCCTTTGTATGCACCCAATGGCTTCCTTTCTTCTGTTCAATTCAAGAGCCTCCAGATTGGTGCAAAATAACTCACATGCAGGCTTGCCACTATTTTGAACTCACTTTGGGACCCAATTATTATTGCATCCATGCATGTGTCTATTTCTAGGTAGGAATAACGTTAGTGTATTAACATAATCTCGTGCCAGGACGCCTTGCGGGGTAGTTTCCTGTCAGTTCGTTTATTTCTTCTAAAAGAGTTAGTGCTTGAGGTTTCCTAAGTGTGTTTTAAACACTGTTTCTGATAGATATTAGCACTGAATAATTAGGGATGGAGGATTTACACTACATTTTTTTTCCTGTCTTCTGAGTAATTGCGGTAAATTGCTCACTTCAGATAGATCATGAGACCAGGCCTGGCCATCGCTAGGTGTCTAGTTGTTTTGCTGGGTTTGGAGAGATGACTCAGCACTTGCTGCTCTTCCAGAGGACCTGGGTTAGATTTCCTACACCACATGGCAGCTCATAGTTGCCTGTTACTCTGGTAACTGCCCACATCTCTTCCCCAGGGAACCGATAGTCTCTTCTGGACTCTGGGCATCAGTCACACACAGTGTACTGGCATATGGGTAGGCAAAACATCTATGCAAATTAAAAAAAATCAGAGTTCCTTTGTTGTTCTGAGCCTTCAGTTTGCAGCCTGTTGCATGCAAAGATTGCTACCATTACCAATAACACCAATCTCAGCTCCCTTATTTGCTCTGATTAATCTGCATGGAAACACATATATCGAGCTGTTAACAGTTATCAATATAAAATGCAACTTCTGAATAGCCAGATTATTATTTGACTATTATATATGATATTTTATGTTACACCATTATACATGCATTATTAAGTTATGTTATTTAAGGCAAACTCATCTTTATTTATTCCTTCCTAACCTATCTCAAATATTCTGAGATAACTGTACTTCTTCCTGCCTGGGTCCAGGTACTGTCCACTGTTGTGGGAGAACACTAGTTGATTAAATTTCTTTTTAAAGAGTCTTGACCTTTCAATGTCCAGTCCTGTAGGTGTGAAAATAACTTACATTTCTTCTCAGGATTCCTAAAGTCTTCCATTTAATTTCTAGATTGTTCCATTGTAGGCCTCTCCTAAATATCACATTATGAAGTTGTGCATTACCTGTAGGCCAAAGCAATTTTACCTAAAAAAAAAATCTTGATTAATTTGAACATAATCAGCCAGTATGTCAGATGATTTCACTGTTTCTGATCGATGCTGACAGGTGAGAAAATTAAAATCAGGGAGGGAAGCAATTAAAAACTGACAAACATTACCCTAATGAGACAACTGGATCATTTATAAGCTGTGGAATATGTTGTATTCTTGAGAAGTATCTTAGAATGGTGGGGGAGATAGTGCAGTAAAAATCACTTGGGTTTTGATGGCCAGAGTTGGGGGTCACCCATACTTGTTATCTAATACCTTTGTCCTAATCTAACATTTCAGCTGTTTCTGGGGACTGAATCCCACATTTAACATCATAACATCATTTACTTTAAGTAGATCTTACTATAATTAATCTTTTCACCATTTGAAATTTATGAAAGTACAAAACATGTAGATGAAGTAACTTTTGGTGTTCTCTAGATGGTTTCTAGGCAGCCATAGTCTAGACCTCTGAGAAGAGAAACTCAAAACTCTTTCCTCACAAGCCCTAGCCATTCGACTGTGGAAGTCTACAGGAGTCCAGGTACTCAGTGCTCTATTTGGAGGATTAATTGCTTGGCAACGTTCCCTATTCTGACATGTCTGGGATGATGGGCTAACCTGATATCAGTAGAATTGTTTTTCCCACAGAGCTCTGTTTTATTGCTCATTTGTTAGCTTAGGCTTTTGCTTCTTAGTCTGCTTGTTCATAAGTTTTTTTTTTTTTTTCTTTATCATCTCCTTAGGGTTTAAACTTTGTTTGAAGTGATAGATTTGAACCATGGTTTGTGAAAAGCCCCTTGAAATGGTCTGTGTTGTGTGTCATGGTCTGTGTGTGTGTGTGTGTGTGTGTGTGTGTGTGTGTGTGTGTGTGTGCGCGTGCATGGGCACACACATCTGCCCTTATAGTCAAGCATTCCACTTGTTTTTCTCTACTGTTTTCTACCACAGATTTTATGTTTCTTCTTGGTTTTTTTTATCTTGATTAAAACAAAATTTTAATAATGCTGTTTTAGTTTCAGCTAGGTTCTGAGTCTAGCTTTACATAAATTCCAATTAATAGGTTGAGAATTTACAAGTTTGAGCTTGAATATATAGATTTATTTTTATTTTTATTTTTTGGCTGAAATTGCTTCTGGAGGTGAGAATATTCTTGGGAGAGGAAGGATAGTTGGAGAAATGACCCATCTATTCCAGTGGGTCAGCAGACCAGACATCCCCGAAGTAACCAAGGGGCTCTGGCTTCATTGCCAGAGGTTGTCATGGAATTCGCCACTTGTCCTGTCGCCTTGTGGGTTAAGAAGAATTCCACTGCCTTCTGAAACACCTGAGATCGGCAGAGGACACATAACACTCCAATCCCATGCATGGGCTGGTGACCTGCATGGCTAGAAGGTTTCAGCCTTTCCACTCCTGTGAGGGGAGGTTTTGATGAAAGTCTGTATGAAAACCACCGCTGTAGATGCTGTTTAGTGGCTTGTGTGTTAACACCTTGGGTGAGGACGATGCATCTGTGAAACTGTGCTGGGGAGGCCTGAGCAAGCGTTCATGGTAACCCGGATCTGAACTCTCTGCTGTACTTAGTCATGCGTCACTTTCTGCCGAGACCACAGATGTGAAATTGTTGTTTCTGTCCTTTTACTAGGTGGTGAGACATGATTCCAAACTAGAGTGCATTTTGGGGGTCAGTTTTTAATTAATGTATATTATTTGTCCACACAACTGGTTTTCATCATGAATTGTACACCGTGGCTGCAGTGCACTTCAGTCCTGTTTTCTCATATTTCATCCACTCCTGCCCCCTTTTACTCTATCAGATTCCTGCTCTCAAGTGGGATCTTTTTAACTTTAATGCCTGCTTGCCTGCCCGCCTGCCCATCCTCCCTCCCTTCCTTTTGTTCTAAAATCTCTGTTTTTCATTCCACATATGCGAGAAAACAGGAGATACTTATTTTTCTGAATTTTGCATTCTTTGCTTAATTGCAGTTTCTGCTTTACCTACTTGTTTTCCAGTTCCTGAAGTAAGTCGCTCTCTCTAATCAGGAGGCTTCTCACCTCATATAAGAGGCAAATGTTTGGTATGAGGGTTCGAGGTTAAATTTTCATCTGCTCTGTGTTAGTTTTGTGACCTTTGAAGCTTGGTTGCTAGGTTTGTAAATTGGAGCGGTAAGGACTCATTGAACGTATGATGAACATGATTTAGGATGTAATTAGCATGTACTGTTTTCTAGACTACAAAATAAAGTGTGACGTTAAAGGATAGTTAAGGTTTTGATTTTGGGGGTAGGAGATGGGTTTCTGGCAGGGCATCTTACCAGCCATGTTTTCCAACTGCATTTTGAATGCTTTATGAAAACTGGACATTTTAGCGAACGAGGTTTCAATCTATCCATGTAAAATATCAAACGGGTTCTCTCTGTTCCGGTGCTTCTCTCAGCAGCTCCAGCTCCTTGAGCCTCAGGCAGTGCTTTAGGCACAGACCTGGAAAGGCTGCACACCAGGAGCAGCCCTGCTGCCTGAAGCTTTTGGGGTTTGAGAAAACACTTGGGTTTCTAATATTATTTTTATTTTTGTTACCGTGTGTTGCATTTATGCTCATGTGCATTCGTGTGTGTGTGTGTGTGTGTGTGTGTGTGTTGGGGGGGGAGAGCGGTGTGTTGAGGCCAGTTAAGAATGACATAGATAATCTCATGGTATGTTAAAACTAGGACCATGAATCACAGAAATAGCCATCTCGAGTTATATTCTAGTAGTGTGTGTTTGGCTCATAAAAAGAAATACTAGCATTTTGTACATGGCCACTGTGGACGTGGAGGAAAATCTCCCCGCCCTGTTTAGCTGAGGACAGTTTTGACTAGATAATAGAGATAATCTTCATTCTCATATGAGGAAGTTAATAGGGAACTTTAGTAACTTGCCCAAGGCCATTGGAGAGAAGAAGACAGTTGACTAGGTCTAAATGCCATGTGCTCTTCCTGTTCCCCAGGGCAGTCACATTGCTGATTTGACTTTAGTATCCTCCTTTACCAAGACTTAAAGGTCAGGTGAGTGAGTTGTTTGTGTTCCTTAGCCTCATGACTGAGGAGAAACTGAGGCACAAAATAGAGATCACCAGGCCAGTGGCAAAGCTCCTGCTTCTGAATTCATACTCTGAATTCATCACGTATTGTGCTGCAGTGTATATTCTTGGGCAAGTCATCGTTTTTGAACTGATGACTGGTTTTCATGTTATATTTGTGAAGTTCTTCACAAGCCTTACCAGTTCCCTTCTCATTCTCTGCCCCTCTATGAAGTTCTACCTCCCTCACATGTGAGTGGAATAATCTCTTCCCATTTCTTTATCAGGTTCATGTGGGTGAAATGAGATCATGAATGTGGACATGTTTTGCAGGATATACTGTTCTTATTACTGATGGATTAAAGTAGGCTTGGTGTCCAGTGCCTCCAAGTGACTTCTGTCTGTTTAATTTACAGAGACTAGCCCATCATCTGGCTGAGCCTGTGTCCATTGTCCATCCCTAAAGCCAGAAGCTGCTTGAGGTAAGAGAGGATTGGAGTCTTCGCAATTATAGAATGCTAATAGGTCCCGGAACCCATGATGCTAAAGGCTGATTCCCAATGCAAGACACACATAAATACCTTATGGTCAAGAGAATCATGAAAAATATCCCTCCGTTTATGTCTTCTTGGTTTAATTTTGCTTTTCAATTTCTACCCTTTTAACACCTAAAAGAGAAACATCTGGACAATATGCAAAACTGACATTTAATGAACATTTGAGAATCCACCGTGGTGCTATACGGTAGGATGGTCTTCTCCGCTGTTTTATCATGCCATTGGCTAGTGTATGGCCGGCAGACTTTCAGCCTTGTCTCCTCAGTTTCTTTCTTTGAGTGTACTTTTTATTATACTATACTGCCAGCATTGTTTGGCTCTGAGTGAACTCAAGAATACTTCTAGGGGTTAGTCATTGTGTCTCATGTGCCTGATAACCATCTAGTTGTGTACCAGAGATTGCAAGGTTGCAATGAAGAAGGAACATAGAAAGTGAGTTAGGCTTTTGCAGTTTCATGCCCCTCCGTTGGTGGCCCATTGCAAAGGACAGAGAGATCCTTGCAGAGAACCTCCTCATGAGGTTACTGAGAAAATGGAGGTTGTTGGAAGAGAAAAGGAACATCTTTAGTTCAACTCTTCTATTTTCACTTAGAGCCAGCCTGCTGGTATTTGCACCTCCCAGGGATGCTGCTGTGTTCAATATGATCTTGTAGGCTTTCTTTACCATGAGTTGAAGTAGTCAATATGATGTTCCTAACCCGAGGCACCAACGTATAAAGCTGTCTAAGATTTGGAGTTACTATTTAGATTGCTGTCAACATTTGTTAATAACTTCGGTGTACTATTTCAGTGATGATAAATTGCAAACATGACTTCATACGATTCTTTAAAAAAGACCCTGAAATTGGTTGGTACTGCCCCGTAATCACAGGAATTACCAATTTAGAATCAACTGGGGATTATGGTTTTAGGCTAATAGGATTTTCAAAGCTAATATTTATCAAATATACTAAATATGATACAGATGGGTGATATGAATTGAGAAACTTTTAGAATTAACTCAGTTGCGAGTGTAGTTGAATTTTTTTCTGAGTCCTACAAATGAAAATGTTATTTAGAAATATGTATACAAAAAAAATGTAAGAAATTTTTTCCTTTAGTCCCACTATGTTATACAAAATGTCTGCACAAAAACTTGTTTCTAACATAACATTTTCATGGACAAATATATCAAAAGAGAACTTCCTGAAGGCTTCTCTTGTTAGAGTTCTTGATAGCCCCTGTGACATGTACTTTCAAGTTAAGAAAGGAAGAAAATCAACCTTCCTCTATTCTCTGACATCAATATGGGTCTAACTTTCGGTGGATCTGGCCGTTTCACCCACTGTGAACACCCTGAAGAAGAGGGAGATTCCCTGTCTGTCCTCTGACTTACCCTGGGTCATAGACCGATGAAGACAGGTCAGAATACGAAAACCAAAGTGAATCTACCTAAATTTCCTACTTCAGAGATCTGCTTTGGAGAGCTGTTTAGGGACTATGGTTATCACATGTCTATCCCGTTAGTTTGCACTTATTAAATGCTGATAGAATAAGCTTTGAAGGTTAGTTAGCTGCATTTACTCTCCCCACTGAAATCGGTCTCGATTAAAAGAGATACTTTAATTAAACCTTGGAAAGTTACAAAAATTGCTCTTTAAAATGGGGAATTTCATTTACCTACCTACCTACGCACCCATCTATCATCCATCCACTCATCTATTATCCATCTACCCATCTATCATCCATCCCCTCATCTATCATCCATCCATCCATCCATCCATCCATCCATCCATCCATCCATCCTTGTATCTATCTGTGTATGTATGTATGTATGTATGTATGTATGTATGTGTGTATCTCTATCTCTCTCTCTCTCTCTCTCTCTCTCTCTCTCTCTCTCTCTCTCTCTCTCTCTCTCTACCTACCTACCTACCTACCTACCTATTTATGCATCTGTTTGTCACCCATCCATATCTCTATCTCTCCAGCAATGTAATCCCTATCTTTCAGAGTAATAGGCTGAGTGGGGACCAACAGATAGAATTATCTCAGCCTTTGGATGATGGAGAACTGAATATTCTGGGAGCATGATGTACACATGTAAAACAATCTTGTGGTAAAAATGGGTATTAGTGGGAATAATAAAGAATAGCAGTTTAAGTCGGGAATTAGACTTGACAGTATACATGTCAGCGGATATCAATGAGTGTAATCATTGTTTTCCCTCAGCTTTTGATGTCGATCCACCAACTGTGGTGTGTTCCTTGTCCCGTTTCCAAACCAAATCTATTTAAAGCTGCACTTCATGGCATTTGAAACTGTACACTCTGTTTACTCTTAAAGAACATGAGGTATCATTTCCAAATCGTTGGTCTCTGTACTAGAGGAAGAGCTGACTTCTGGCCTCCTGCAGACCATTGGCTGTCTCCATTTTCTCCATGGTGACTCATTAGAGGAATAATATCAAATTAGTACTCATGGACTTAATGTATATTGCCCGTATGAGATGGTAATTTTCAATTTTGGGAAATTGTCTTGGTCTGCCTTGAATAATCTTAATCAGCCATTGCTTGCTTGCTTGCTTGCTTTCTTTCTTTCTTTCTTTCTTTCTTTCTTTCTTTCTTTCTTTCTTTCTTTCTTTCTTTCTCTCTCTCTCGCTCTCTTTCTTTCTTTCTTTCTTTCTTTCTTTCTTTCTTTCTTTCTTTCTTTCTTTCTTTCTTTCTTTCTTTCTTTCTTTCTTTCTTTTTTTAGTGGAGGCAAAAGCAGTAGTCATTGTGGGTCTCATCCTTTGCTACCTGGATCGACTCTCATCTTCTGGGCAGTGATGCTGTGTGTGTCATGTGGTTCTGGAAGCAATGAGACTGTAACTGTCCCTAGTCTTGATGTCAGCTGGCTGTGTCACCTTGAGCAAGACATCTTCCCTCTTTAGTCCATTCCAGCATCTGCTAATAGACAGAGGTGTACCAGTTGTCCATGGATTTTCATCTGTTCAATATTCTAGTAACTAGAATATTATCCATCTCCCTTCTGCCATGTTTCCAAAATCCTGTGACTTCATCACAGAGCCTTGTGTGGAAAATTGGTATTGTATTTAACCCTTGATTCTTTGATCTAACCGAGAAAAATTACTGATGTGAATTGTAGAGTATGTGTATTCTATAATTGATTATTGGGCACCTGGCTGTCCCAGTCTCCAGCAACAACTTGCAATTTCAAGTCAGAAAGGAAGGGAGTCAGCCTTCTATGCCAGTGGGTCTCAACCTTCCTAATACAGCAATCCTTTAGTAAAATTCCTCATGTTGTGGTGACCCCAACCATAAAATTATTTTGTTGCTACTTCATAACTGTAATTTTGCTCCTGCGATGAGCTGTAATGTAAATATTTTTGGAGATAGAGGTTTGCCAAAGGGGTTGTGACCCACAGATTGAGAATCACTGTTCTATCAATAAAAAAAGCATTCTCATTTTCGAGGATCTGGTAAGCTTACTCACTACTAACCCCACTAAATAAAGTACTCATGGACTTAATGTATATTGCCCGTATGAGATGGTAATTTTCGGTTTTCAATTGAGTTAATTGAAATAACCAATTTTCAATCAGGTTAGTTCCTGGCCTATTGTTTGAGTTATCCAGTGTGAATGGTCATCAGGCTTGTTAGGACAAGTCAGAATATCAAATCCAGAGGGATTCTTGAGAATCAGGCTCCCCTACATTTCTAACTTGAGAGTTGGAGGAATTTGGGGATCACAGAGAGAATCTAATTGGTCTAAGTTGTTGGTATCATTGCTAGACCAAAATTTCTTTTTATTTCTTACTTTATCGTGTGTGTGTGTGTGTGTGTGTGTGTGTGTGTGTGTGTGTGTGTGTGTGTTATAGTTGTGCACACTTGTGCATGTGCCTGCAGAAGCCCGAGGTCAGTTGGTTATCTTTTTTTCCTCTGTCTTTCACGCTCTACCTTATTTTCAGTGATTGGCTAGACTGGCTGACTAGAGAACCCTAGGGATCTGTCTCTGTCTCCTGAGTGCTGGCGGGGGGGGGGGGGGTGTCTCTTTCTCAGACCTATCTTATGCCTTGGTGTTCTGGGATTAGGCTGACCTAAGAAGCTGCTGGTGTTTCCATGGGTCTTCAGGCTTCAGAGGAGGAGGTAGTAATTATCCATCAGATTGAAGAAAACATAGAGACCACTGCACTTGGGTACTTACTATTAACTACTCAGTACTAACCTGCAGAGGTTGGGAATTGTTTTACTGTTTGGGGTTCAGATGCCCCCTCTGATCATCATGCTTTGACGTTAGGGAGGGCAGGACTTCTCTCTGAGCCTCTGATTCTCCTTCAGTGAGGTGAGAGTTGGCAGAGACGCTGGGAAAGGTTCCCCGACTCTTGAGTTTCCAGTTTGCCTCAGCTGTCTTGGCAAGTTTTCAGCCATGCTCTGTGCAAAATCCAGAGCACCCCTCTTGTTTAATCTGATCACCATTACAATGTGGGTCGATGGAACGGGGAGATGAGGGAGGGGCACCCACAAATCTATGAACTATCTCAAACACACACAGCCTCAAAGAATACCAGCTACAACTTCAAGGCTTTATAAATACACTGAATGCTCTAGACACATGAGTTCTGGGGTAGACAAATGATAGTTCTGTATGTGAGAAGCTCAGTCTTTCATTTGGTTGGTTCTTGCTTCCCGTCTCTTGGGTTTTTATCATAGACTTTCTGTTATTCTTCTCTGCCAGTCTCCCTTACCATGACTCTGGACATTGACACACACACCCCTGTTAAGTGATGTTTTAACCTTGAAATTCTTACTCTTCTTGTTCCGTTTGTTAATTTATTCTTCTAGTAAATGCCCTTTTAACTCAGTGTTTGTTCAGTGCTTATCATTTTAATACAGTATGTTACTTTCACAAATTATCCTTTTTTCATATAAAGAACTCAAGCTCCCCCCCCCCCCCCCCCCCCCCCCAATATAAAGAACATAAGCTTAGAAGGTAGGAAAATCTGCTCAAAGCAGTGTGGCTAGTAATCAGCCAATTTTGGATTTAAATCCAGACCAACTGCAAAACACGAGTCATCCCAGAGATAGCGTTGAGTATGAGTAGGAATTCTGGTAGAAAATGGTGAATGGCCCCATAGGAATGCAGTGGGTACATTCTGGGGTTTTTGGTGAGAAACAAGCTCACACCTCCTGAGTCACTTATGTGATAACTCACTAGTTAAATTATCCCTTCAGGCAGAAGAATGAATGTCAAAGAATTTTAACTAACTCATAGCTTCCCCCTGGTTTGGGAATGTCTGGTATGGTTGTTTTTGTGAGATGAGTGAGAGCAAAAAGCAGTTAGGGTCATAGTGTCCTGAGTAGATTCTGAGTTATGGACTGGTGTGGGGCTTTGGTGCTTCAGGAAACGTTTGTTGTTTCTTCTCTGTCATCCTGAGCATGGGACATTTTTTACAGAGACAGATTTCTGTCCCTACATAGCTCCACGTAATTCCAGATGTGAACAGCTAGAACTTGGTTTCTGCCAAGTCGTAATGACTGCCACATGTGTGAAACTCACACTTAGTGCTGATGACCCACTGTGAGCTTATATGGGAGCCAGAGAGTGAAAGCCTATGCCAGAAGCAGAGGAGGCCTCAGGGGTTGCCAGGGGCTACACCCTCACCTTACAGGTGGGGAGGCGGAGGCCAATAGAGTGAATGCAGCTTAGCAAAGTTCAGGCAGCAGCAGCTTAGTAGCTCCTTGGGAAGAATGGAGAGGAAACACTCCACAGCAGCTGTGTGCGGGAATACCTTCTCTATTCCTTGTCTTCGGCTGGCGCAGCCTGACTCTGAGAGGCCTGTGTACCAGCTCTGTTAACTACAAGGCCCTCGGGAGGGTACTTGATTCCTCTGGTCTCAGCTTTGTTGTCTCTAAAATGGAAATCATACCCTAATTACCAGGAGGTTGAATCCATGCTATCCTCTAAATCAGTGGCTCTCAACCTTCCTAATGCTGCAAAACTTTAGTTCTTCATGTTGTGGTGACCCCCAACCATAAAATCATTTTAGTTACTACTTCATAACTGAAATTTTGCAACTGTTATGAATTGTAATATAAGTATCTGATATGCAGGATATCTGATATGCGACCCTTGTGAAAGGGTTATTTGACCTCCAAAGGGGTGGCGACCCACAGGTTGAGAACTGCTGATTTAAATAGTTAGTAATCCTCATCTTGACTTGATGAGATAGACACAATTCCCTTGTTACTTGTCCTGTTTCCTCACTTGATCTGTTTTAGGTCCTGGCCCATCAGAGTCTTGTCTGAAGACCAGCAATACCCATGCTACCTGGGAGTCTCCCAGACCATACTCTGAACATCTTGAATCAGTCTACATTGCTACAAGCTCTCCGGGTAGTTCCCATGCTTGTTAGCATTTGAGGGGCATTCTTATAGGCCACACCCTGCTTGCAACCACTGGCTGGCTGCCAGCATTCTTGGGGCATGTGGTACCCAGGCCTCCAGATAGAGGGAGGGAACACAATGAGGTTACTCCTTGGGAGTAGGGGAGGACAAGGTTGAAGGGATCCAGCCGGCTTCATCTTTTCAACACCCTTCATTTCCTCCAAAGCGCTGTTCACAGAAGCCCAACTGCAGTGAATTCCAAAGTCTTTCTGATCCCCAAATCCATGCTCTTTTTATTAAATCATAATGTCTCAGTCAAGAGGAATGCAGGGTAACGTGTATGATAACACTTCATTCCCTGTAATGTGGCTATTTCCACACTGACTGTTCTCCTCTGTTACTCAATTCCTACAGGAGAAGAATTAAAAAAAAAAAAAAGAACAAAAGAGCTTGAGCTGAAAGCCAGGATCCTGCAGCTTAATCAGTTATTTTCGTTTTTTAATGAGGGTGACTATTGTGAAATAAGTAATTATTAATTACTCAAAACTAATGAAATATTTTAGTTTCCTCACTAAAAAAGCATATGGAAGCTAAAAGAAAGCATATGGGTGTTTCTTGTGGAGCATATTGGTGGATGGACAAATTACGGTTGTGCCAATATGCCTTAGCTGTCTGGCTGGGGCCATCCCTATACTATGTGTGCTGGCGTCTAAGTCCTTGTCTGCTGAAGGGATTCTAAAGCCTCCCATCTGATGTGTGCCTTGGGTTGCTTTGGAAGTTACAGAGTTCTGTGTCGTAAATGCTCCCCATTCAGACGTTCTTGATTGAGTGTGGATGCAGTGTAAAACCTTTACCGCAAGTGTCTCTGCTATGGGGCTCCCTTGGCAGATGTCTCTAATCCAGCACGCAGCTAAGGACGAGGCATGGAGAGTTTGTCTACCCAACACTGTACCACATGCTACAAACTGTACCTTATGAAATAGGTGAGCTGGGACCTCCCTGTTCCCCAAGGGACCCTGTGTGAGTGCTATGGGCAAACAACCCCATGTCTGCATTGTGACTTACTTGCTCTCAAGAGGCCCAGTAGCAGTGGTATCCCATTGTTCACATGCACAGTTGCATGTCCAAGCTGTAGTCTTTATCCACAGTTCTGTTGCTCCATCTTTAGCCTGTTAAGACACTTGGTAGATTGGGAGGTGATCGTAAAGAGTGTGTTTGATTCTCTACATGAAGTCTTGTAAGGGTCTGAGGCAACATGGTGTATTTGAGACAGTACCTGGCTGAGTGACAGAAAAACAACATTTTATGGCAAGCCAAGTTCCTGAGCATCTATTTATCACCGATGTAAAATAGCTTGCACTGGTGTCTAGGGATGTGGAGCTGAGTTTGACTAAGAGCCAATAGGCATGTGGAGCTGAGTTTGACTAAGGCCAGTCAGGAATCAGGGCAGTGTGTGATACATTGATACCTTGTGAAGTGATGTGTAATCCCAGCAATACTCGTGGGGTGAGGGAATTTGGAGAATGCTATTTTTTTTTTCTTAGAGGTTTCTTAGGTGCCCAGAGACTGGAGTTAGCTTTGAAGGTAATTAACTGGATCTTGTTAAGCAATAAAAGGAGCTAGAGTCAGTCTTTGACATGCAAGAAAAAGTTTGCTTGAGGCGGATAAATATCAGGAATGGCAGGCAAGTTGACAGAGATCACAGAAATGTGTTCTTGGAAAAAAAAAACCCACTTTTTTTTTGGGTGAATTTTAAGTTTCTTCGTCTGCATCACTTGGGCCTTGGACAAGATAATTTTCCAGACGCCTTGAACTCCAGCTGGAATTCTACAAGATTTCTTTGTTTATTTTGGCTTTTTGAGACAGGGTTTCTCTCTGTAACAGCCCTGGCTGTCCTGGAACTCAATTTATAGACCAGGCTGATCTGGAACTCACAGAGATCTGCCTGCCTCTGCCTCCAGGATTTCTTGTTTGTCCAGCCAAATAAGCTGCTTAGCTAAACCTGCCCTGCCAAGTGGCAAAGGAGCAATTCCACAGCTCACATGAACTTCTTCATTGCTCTTTCTGCATAACACTTCCGTGATGGGTTGGTGGGTGGTCAGCCTTCTAGCTTTCAGTGCAGGAAACATGGAATGTCCAAGTGACCCAAGTTGTGAAGCCACTCACTTCAACAGAGACTGATGGCCTTTCTGCTGCAGGGGACTAGCTCTTCTGAACACCCCACCACCACCACCTCCATTGTGTGTGTGTGTGTGTGTGTGTGTGTGTGTGTGTGTGTGTGTGTGTGTGTCTTGCTTTCCTGTCTAAAGGACTAGAACCTGTCCCTCTGTTTAGGGAAGTCCTCTGTGTCTACCACTTAGCTTTGGAATCAGCCTTAGCATTTCACTTTTTTATTTTCTATTTTTCTTTGGAGGGAGAGTCTGTCACCCAGGATGGTCTTGAAACCCCAGGCTCAAGTGACCTTGCCTCAGCTTCCTAAGTAGCTGAGATTAAAAACACATGTCATTACACCTGGTTCAAGTTGGTTTTATGCCTACATTTTATTTTGTTTTGCCCTCTCTTTATTGTCTTCTCTCCCTGAATTTCACTAGACAGCGTTTTCAATGAAGCAACACATAGAATTTATTCGTCAATAATGTTTCCCTCTGCTGTTACCTGTATCTGAGCTGGGTATATGAGGCTTGCATGCTTATTGAGTTGTAGAACTCCAAAAGAACTTAAAATAATCTGGGTACTGCAGACCCCCTCCTCCCTGCTTTATCTGTCTGGTTACCAGCAGGCCTGAAGTTGCTGCCCCAATCTGACCAAGCCTTAGAGAGATGGCTGGTTTTGGAGTCACCTTTGTTCCTTTGAGAGACCATTAGGAATGATGTGCCATCAGTTCTGGACCTTACAGATGGACATAAGACAGCAGTCGCTGGGTATCTGCTGTGTGCCAGGCTCTGTGCCGGCTGCCATTACCGGTAGCTAGTGTTCCCATTCTTGCACAAGGGAGGGAGACAGGTTGCTTAGCAATAGGGTGCTTAGCAAAAGCTCTCACTCGTAGGCACTGAAAAGTAATATATGGTGTCTAGGTGCTTACTTTTCCAAAATGGGTGCAGGGCTCTGTGGAGTGGTATGCAAGCCTGCTCTACGAGATGAGGATTATGGAGGCCAGTGAAAACTAGAAGAGGTTGTGATTGGTGAGGAGGGAGGAGGACCCTGCTCACCCAGATTCTTGCCCACGTACACTTTGGAATCTTTGGAGAGGTAGCGCATAGTATTTTACTGAGAAGTTCGTAGTGTGCTTTCACGTGTTCTGATATCATCCTCTCCTTTCCTTGCTATCTTTGGTCTCAGTGGGGATCTTTCCCCTTTAATACTCATTTCTCTCTCTCTCTCTCTCTCTCTCTCTCTCTCTCTCTCTCTCTCTCTCTCTCTCTCTCTCTCTCT
>CABHPR010134707.1:3143-29263 GCA_902168415.1 Peromyscus melanophrys | reverse complement strand
TCTCTCTCTCTCTCTCTCTCTCTCTCTCTCTCTCTCTCTCATGAATTCTTTCTTTGACGATATTCTTTGAAATAATCTAGGTATTTAAAAGTCAGAACCAAGACAATATTACAGAAAGTTAATAAGATATATTCTAAATTTCTACTCATGAAGATAATTTCTTTTGTTGTTGTGTTAAAGATAAAGCATGGTGACATGTGGAAGTCTCCTGGGGCATCAGCAGACTATATTTTGTTATGATGGGGGGGGAACCTAGTTTCCAAGAAATTAACATATAAAATATTTTCACCTATTGCTTGGTTTCTTAATGTCATCAAAGTAGTGAGGAAGAGTAATAATGGCACAGGCTGCTTAGAATTGGTCTGAGTATTATGTGCACTTAGCTTTAGCCTCAAACAGGGACATGTATTTAAAATCAGGCAAATAACTTAGGTTTCAAAGTGAATCAACTAAATCATTTTTTTACATGTATTTATTTGTTCGTTTGTGGGGGGAGGAGTTTCCACAATGTACTTGTGGAAGTCAGTTCTCTCCTAGGAATCTAACTCTGGCCGTCAAGCTCAGTGGTAAGTGCCTTTTACGCACAGAGTCACCTCCCTGGACTTAAAAGTTTAAAGGTGGTTTAAAATCAAGGATTCTAGAGAAGTCATCCTGTGGATGCCTGTCTTTAAACCCGGCTGTTTTAAGCGTCAGTGCCCATCTTTGCTTCCTGTCAGCAACTGTGTCCTTCTTGCTGTTCTGTTCCTTAGGAGATGACCACCAGGACGAATTGGTGACAATATCCAGCTAGCATTTCTGAGTCCTGTGGCGGAGCCAACGCCACTGGTCCGAGGAGGACCCAGAGAGTGAACTCAGGTACCAAGTCCTTTCCCATTGGATGCTGTGGGTTGCCCCTCAAAGCCTGTGGGGACAGAAATTGCACCACCCATTTCCCAACACAGCCATTTCATACACACTTGCAGAGCATTTGCTGTTAAATGAGATGGTGTGCGCTGCTGTTCTTGACACTGACGTTACACATGGGTGTCATGACGGGAGCACATAGCACCCTGTAGGTGCTGTGAGGAGTCCTCGGGCCACGGCGGTGAGAGGGTGAGACTATGTTTCCTTTAAAAGTCATTGCGAACAGGTTCCACATTCAAGCACGAGAAGCCATGTTTTGAGTTCACAAATTCTGGTCTAGAGGGCCAGATCAGGTGGGATGGTGGTGAGGAATGCTGCCAAGGGTTCACAGTCAGGTGTCAGAGCCAGAGGTTAGGGTGACCATAATGTGACCCAGACCTCAGAACCAGCCAAGCCTCCATCTCTGGGCATGTACAGTGTGGCCTTGCTTCAAAGCCTCTGGTACGCGTTCATGTTCATGCATCTCTGTTGGAGAAAAGGGGATGCCAGTAAAGCGGCGGTTGTTCAGGATGCTCTGTGTGGAAAACTCTGGTCTACATGTTCAGGTTCACAGTGCAATAGAAATTTGTTTGTCTGCCAACTACCCCATTTGCCTGTCTGGTAATGGAACTCCAATCCCACTCCGTGGAGATGAGAGGCTGCGATTGACTCCCATATGCTGCAGCCTGGTGGGGCTGCCGTCTTTAAGAGCTTTGTGAACTGCAGTAATAGGTCACAGTCGTTTCCGTTATTTTCCCTTCTACACCCCACTCATTTCCCCTGAAGAAACCCAGTGCATTCATTGGTTCAGCCTGGGAAAAGCATTACGTTTAATTGTACATTTCCTTGCAGTTAAAAAAAGGGTGGGGGGGGGGGCGGGCACAACAACAAAACCCTGTTCAGGTTGAGTGTTAACTCAGACTCGGCTTTAAAATCAGTTACATTTCTGAATTTTAGGCTCCATCAGATCTCATTGAGTTTAGTGATGAGACAGTGGACTATTTTTTTTGTTGTTGTTTTTGTTTTTTTTGAGACAGGGTTTCTCTGTGTACTATTTTTTTATCTAAGTAATATTTTAATGAATCTCTATTGAATTGGTATTTTTAACATGGAATAAATGTTCCCATTTAAATGAAGATTATCAATGTAGTTTAATTAAAAGTGTTCGATACAAACCTCATTGGAAAGTAAACAAAGCATCAAAAAATAAAGAGATGGCAGCTAGTTTTCAAAGAGCAGCCCATCTATGTGCTAATGAACTTGGCCTTCTACAGGCTCACAGTCAGGGCATCTTTTTGATTCTGCAAGATATATCTTGGGGAGGTAGAGCAAATTGAACTTGCTCAAAGAAGAAAATGTCCTTGAGGTCCTTAAGGCCTCTAATCTCTCCCTGCCTTGTTCTCATGACCTTCCTATGACGTCATGTGACTAGCTAAGCAGACCCCGGGTTAGCAGACCACCCTGGGTGTGAGGGCTCCTGGTTTCCGGACCCAGTCAGAAGCCCAACAAGCACCTGTATTTCACAAGGGTGGTGCCATTTGGTCCTCAGTGCCTGTGAACTGCCTCTCATGCTGGCTTTTGGTGGTGACTGGAGGTGAAGTTCGAGAATGGACTTTCAGAAAGGGCAAAGGACATGACCAGCTACACCATGACTTCAGGAATTGTGGGGTGGGGTGATGTTTGTTTGTTATTTGGTTGGCTTGGTCTTTTGAGAAGGTCTTCTCTTCTTGTAGTCCTTAGATTTATGATAATCCTTCCTCCAGCCCAGAAACAAAATGTCCGTGTTCACATGATCATGAACAAGACCACAGTCTGTGGGCGATTGTAGCACAATTGTTTAGACACCAGTGCCATGGCTCAGATCTTAGGTCTCCCAAAGGCCTGTGTGTTGGAACCTCCAGCCCACGTGCTGTAGCAAGGCAGATCTTTCAAAAGCTGGGTCACTGGGAGTGTGTGCTATAAAGAGGTCCAGTGAGTACAAGTGTGTGTTAAACTTGCAGAGATTACGTGTCTGTACCATTTCCACTTTTGTACAAGTGTGTCTTCAGGTGGCATTCACGTTCATGTGTGTGTATGATTCATGTGCTCTACCTGAACAGTAAACATGATACTACAGGTGTATGCCCTTATGGGGAGGGAAGAACTCAAGCCCATCCTTTTACTCTATCACGTCTTGACTGTGTGGTGAATGGACTTTCTCTTCCATTTGTTCCCATCATGACAAACGACCTCACTATAGAGCCAAAGCTAAGGACCAGTCAGTCACCAACTGACATCTCCAGACTGTAACTAAAGAAAACCTTTCTTCTTTATAAGTAGACACCTCTGGTGTTGGCTATCATGATGGGGAATAAAATAACACAGGCAAAGAGTAAAGGGGCTGTGCCCTCAGAGTCTCTAAGGCCAGCAGTCACTGCCATTGTACAAAAGGAGCCACAGACAATACTAGACCAACAAGGCAGGGCTGATCCCCAGAAAAGTCTATTTGCAAATTGATGACAGATGCGTCTGGATGACAAGGAGGCAACGTCAGAAATGCTAACAATTCTGTTGGTGTCTGAGATGGGTGCCTCATGTAATCCTCCCTTACAGATTCCAGAGTCCAGTGTGTTGGGAATATGTCCATCACAGGCTCTTTCTTGTTACAAGGCATGTGAGTCAGGTCCCAGCATGAGCTAGTAGCTGCTGTAAATCCCACAGTCTGTGGAAACCAAGTGAGCTCCAGGAAGCTTACAAAATCCACGGAGAGGAGTTTCTATCATTTCCATGGCAACACCACTCTGCCTACCACCTTGAGATCCCCCAGGTGTATATCTCACTGCTGTAAAAGCGACTGACAAGAGCAAGGGAACTCTTTATTTTGATCACAGCTCAGAGGAGCATGGGTTATATGAAGAGAGAAGGCAGGACGGCAGAACTTGCATCCTGTCTGCAGTCAGGAAGCAGAGAATGAAGGAATTCAGCTGGCTCTCTCTTTTTCCTTTCTTATTCATACTGGGACCCTGGTATAGCTTCTTCCACCACTAAATGTCTCTGGAAACTTCCTCACAGACATGTGCAGGGGTGTGTCTCCTAGGTAATTCCAAATCTCCTCAAGTGACAATGGGGATTAACCCTTACATAAGTGAAGCTAGCCCCTGTGACTCTGGAACCCAGGCAGGAGAACGGCCACATGAACCACACCACACATGAGCACAAGTGCAGAAAAGCTAGCAACACCTGTGCAAATGGCCCTGGGACAGTGCAGGAGCTGGGCTGCGATGCAGGGCCGTATGAAGACTTGATGTAATACAGTTCACTCAAGTGTTTTCCCAAGTGCTGTATGATAAGAAAACAAACAGAAAGAAAATAAAATGCCAGACACAAAAGAGAGTTATTTCAAATTCTCATGTATCACAAGCTTTATAAAAGGGTTAATTTCAGGAAGGACTTGATAGGATGCTGTAGACTATTTTCAAAGTCTGTTTTATTGGGAATAAGGATTTGGAGCACATTTTTCGTGGAAACACAGATCACCAGCTGACTTCCCTGCTGGGGGGGGGTGGTCTGTGTGCAACACATCCTAGATTATTTCAGAACAGCTCCGTGCAGCGCCTGAGTGGGGGAAACAACCTACGGGGCATGCTGCTGTCACTCTCCCACAAGAAGAAGGGACTTCCAGACACAGGGCAGCACAACACCCTGCAGACATTTGGGTGGCATATCCCAAGAAGTCAGACCAGGGAACTGACTTCTGCTTTTGCTTCATGTAATTTGAGCCTCAGTTGCCCCCCATGCACAAAAGGATAATAGTCATTTATTGTTAGCAACAAAAAAAGTCTACAGAGCACAAGGTTGATTCATGAAACACAGACTGTAGTAGACAGTTCCAGCCTCTGTGCTGGGTCTGAGATGAGGGTAGATGGAGGAGAACCTATGACTCAGTCACCACCTGGTTCCCAGAGCTCTTGGAAGGCTGTTAGGGAGGTGAATCTGGTCACCACAGCTTCTATAAAGAAACATCTTGGGGGAAGCCTGCCTGTGGAGTGAGTAGCCCATATCAGATCTCACGCTCTATCTTTCTTCTGTTATCCCAGCATTCCCAGGCCGAGGAGACCTGTGCAGAGCTTGGAGCTCCTGAAGGAAGAAACATGGCTTATCTGTGGTCTAGCCCTTAGACTGTGGCTCACTCCATATGTCATGTGGGTGATTGAGCTCAGCAATGAATGAATGATTTCACAGGGAGATAGCTGCTACTGTGAGCTCCTCACTAAGAGGAGCTGGTAGGATGACCACTGTTGAATGTCACTCATATGAACAGTAGGATCCCAATTCTCTGACCGTCTCTGTAATAGACGTCTGTAGCTAAGGGCAAAGGTCAAAAGAGCCATATTTCTTACTCTCACCTTTCTCTGCGGTGTTTTCCTCACTTGCCCCTGAGTCCCTAATTCCATTGGAGCACAGTGCACCCCTTAATGTGGGTCTTGACTTTCTCTCCTCACCTGGTGCCTCCTGGAACCATCATTACCTCCTAAGTGTGGCCTTGAGCACCTGCATAGTGCAGGTCCTGAGATTTGTACGTGTACATGCTGATCCACTGACCGAAGGCCCCCTCTTTCTTGAGTTTTTTGACTCATTGCTTCTTGCAGCAGTACATGAAGAGAGGGGAGATGGTCTATAACTGAATTAAATGGATGGTTTTCTTCTTTTATAATAAAACATCTCTAGATAAATTATTCCAAAAGTCTCTCTCAGACACAATTGTATGTCATGCATCTGTTTGGTGTCTTCAAGCCAGCATGGCATATAAGATATTAGACAGGGAAATGGAACCAAACTTCTGCTGAAGGGCTGTTGATGATAAACCATTGAGTGGGATGGGGCTTTTAATGTATACATTAAAAAGCTAACCACACCATGGAATAAAAAAGTAGAGTGTCTAAAGTGACAGGTATAGTGTATGCCCAAGCAGGAGAATGGGAATGTCTCTGGAGGCAGCTCCATAGAAGAAGCCCAAATCCTGGGCTTCCCCATGTTACTGGCAGGTGCTAGGGAATCAGGGATGTAAAATAATTCTGTGGGAGCCATGCAAAGGTGCTACCATGAGTTCAGATGTAGTTGTATAACAAGGAGGGGTTGTAGCTGAACTACAGCATGAGAGATAGGGATGAGAGCCTACGCAAAAAAAAAAAAAAAACCTGGACAGGATCCAGGTAGACCAGCGCTCTCAGTGAGGGCATGAAATGTGTGATAAAAGATGAAGCTATGATCTGGGAAGACCTAGGATAAGGAAGTGTTCAGAGCACTCACCATCCTGAGGGTGAGAGGAGCCTACACTCACCTCTCACCACATCAGTTTGTGCTGAAATAGTGGTAAGGTACCACGTCACAGGGAGGTTAGCATTCCACACAGCAGTGCCTGAACCATGTAGCTCTATGGCTGCACACAGCCCAGACATTCTCATTGCTATTCATGAAGATCCAAGACACACGGGCTTTACCATAAAAGACTGAGGCAGAGCCACCCTGATTTATATCCATGCTGTGTGCTTAGCTTTTCCAATCAAAGTGCCTTCACTTACTTCGCAGCTGTGTCAAAAATGAAGCGGTGTGCTGTGAGCCACGGCAGGAGGATTTCAAGGACATTTTGTCAAAGAAAAATGCAAGATGCAGAAGAGAAGTAAAGGCTATGGCTGCACACATGTGTATATTTGCTTATATTTGCATAAAGCATCTAGGAGTGACAAAGAGCAAGCAGAAATGTTTGTGTGTGTGTTTCTGCAGACGATTCAGGATCCAGAGGGAAATTTCTCATTGTTTTTCTTCATTCATCACTTGCTTTTTTACGTTTGAAACATGCAAATGCATCTCTTAGTCAAAACAAACTTTATAAGAAACCCAGAAGTGTTTTCAAGCAAGTCCCCTAATGTGCCCCTCAGGCCCTCTGAGTTCACGGATGGGAGCAGCTCAACTTTCTCTGTAAGAAACCAGCAGAGCTCCTGAATGCTGAGTCTGGACTTGAACTCTGGCCCTAAAACAGGAGTCACAGTGGCTCTCTCATCATCAGGCCACAGGGATGTCATCAGAATCCTGTTTGACACTGATTGTTGGTGTACAGACTCAAATTTATCTGAATGAAGGAATGAATTAAGGCATGGTGGTGATGGCCATATCATGGGATGAGGATAGAGGAATGTGGGAGAGGAGGGAGAAATAGGAGGGAAAGGAAGGGGGAGAGAGGGGGCAGGCTATGGAGGTAGAAAAGAGGGAGGGAGGTGAGGGAGAGAAAAAAGGGGAGGGAGGGAAGCAGGAAAGGAGGGAGGAAGGAAGGAAGATGGATGGAAGAATGGATGGATGGATGGGTGGATGGATGGGTGGGTGGGTGGATGGGTGGGTGGGTGGATGGGTGGGTGGGTGGATGGATGGATGGCAGTAAGAAAGGAAAGGGGAAGTGGAGAGTAAATAAAAAGATGGGAGACATCGTCTTGGCCAACAACACGTTTGCAATATGCATGGTTCCCTTTGCTGCAGCTCCCACATCTCACACATCCTCTGATCCCTAAAACTCTCACAACCCAATTTACAAAAATCTTCATTAGGAGATTACGTATTACATTATTCACTTACTTGATAATTGAGTGATAATCTTAAGGGCAGAGTCTCGACTCATTTAAATAAAGTGGTTTAAAATATAACACTCAAGAAATAGCTGTGGAATGGGAGAGTGGCAACAATCACAGCAGAAATTCCTTAGGACACTAAAGGGGAAGGTGCCTTGTATCTTAGCTGTAGTTTACATAGTAAAGTAGCTATGAATGGACAGATGGACAGCTGGGGAGGTATAGACATCGATCATGAATTTTATATATATGTGTGTGTGTGTTTGTGTGTGTTTGTGTGTGTGTCTGTGTGTGTGCGCGCGCGTGTGTGCATTAAATTTCTTCTTGTTAAAGTAACACATAGATTATGTAGGGAAATAATCGTTTTTCCCCCTTAGAGGACAAATATTGAAGTATTTATTTATAAGTTGTCATGATTTGGAAAGCCTGCTTTCAAAAGACTCGAAAACTAGTTTGTGAGCACATGTGAATTTCATGTAAATGTAAGCACTATGTATGTGGACATATATGATATGTGTTGTATGTTTGTGGGCATGTGTGATGGGTATGATTGTGTGTATTCCATACATTATGTGAACATGCATGTACAGGTGTGCACATCTGTTTTCACATATATGTGAATGCATGCATATGTTGGTATGAGGTGCATCTACAGCATGTGTGTGTGTGCATGTCTAAGTGGACACATCTCTGCTTCCTTATATATGTGCATACATGAGTGATTCATGTATTCCACTTTAACAATAACATAATATAGACCATAAGATCCTAAGTTAACCCTAATATATGGATTTTTCTTTTAAAACATGTTTTTTAAATAGTCATGTAAATATCATTGATGGGGAGGATGTTTCACACTTTCTTTGTTATTATGTCAAACTGAACCTTTCGGTGGGTAGGGCTTGCGAGTTTTGCTCCTAATTTCCCTGGAGAGATGCCTACCTTTCTCCCAGAGGCTCCTTATGGAAACACCAACAAGCTGCCTCCCCTCATTAACAGATGACTAAAGCAGCTTGCAGGATGGATAGGCGTCTGAGGCCATGGCATCTGGCACTCATGACGAGCCACAGATGAGTTGCCAGTACATGCTTTTCCCCAGTGAGGGTGCAGCATGGATGTACTGCTGTCTGGTGAATGGGGGTCAACTTTACTCAGTGGGATTCCGGTGTGAGGCGTGGACAGGGATGTGCTATCCAAGGGCAGGAGTCGTGAACAGCCCTCTGCTTTAAAGTGGTATATAGTTCTGGAAATTCCCTCTCCGTCTCCTCCTTCCACCAGCTATGAGAGTACTACTCAAAAATGCCTCTACCTCAAGAATATTATTTCTTCTGACTCATTCTCACACAGAAATAGAAGGGTAGTTATTCAGCAGCTCCTATGTGTGGCTCTTATGTGAGAGACGCTGCGCTAGAGCTTTGTCCTGGGACAGCCAGCAAAACTCAAGATGGCATTGAAACCTCAGCTACCCATGTGACCTTATTCGTGGTTCTTAAGCTGCCTTCCGTGGAAGGACAGGGACAGTCTTCGACTGTGGCCAGGAGGAAATGCAGAGAGAGCACTGGGAGTGACAGTCAAGGGGGCTGAGCATGGTAAAGACCCAAAGTTACAAACCACCTGGAGAAGGGACAAGGACACGTGGAGGAGCACAGAGAACATAGAGCTGTGTATATGAAGTGGTCACGTCATCAACACCTGTTTAGCTGAAAGTGGTGGGTCTTAAAAGTCATCGAGGCACCACTGAGCTTAATGAGCCAACTTCCAAGGGCAGGGTCATGTGATTGGCCTGGGAAAATCTTGAAAGTGTGCCCCTGGTGCTAGGGAGCGCTGTGGTTCACTGATGTATCAGTTACATCCTAATGCTATGGTAAGACACCACGATGAAACTGAGTTAAGAAAGAAAGGGCTTGTTTTGGCTTGTGGTTCCAGAGGGGTGGTGGGAACGCACAGTGGGGAGGCATGACCACGGTCAGGGCAGAAAACTGGCTGGCCACATGTTCATCCACACACAAGAAGCAGAAAGAGGAGAAACAGAAAGCCCTAGAAGCCTATTGCCAGTCAAATACTTCCTCCAAGATTCTAATTCTACCTCCTAAGGGTTTCATACCCTCCCCGGTGTCACCAACTGGGGACCAAGTGAACCTAGGGGGCACATTCTCATTCAAACCACAATTGGCTACATTAAGTACCATCCTATAAGAACAACAACCCCTGAAGGAAACAACATTATTTCCCTCAATGAAAATGGTAGGCACCAGGTTGCTTTTGCTCTTGTTAATTCCATAAAATTTATCCTGGGCCATATTTACTTTGTTATGTGGTGACTCCAAGTTCCCTTTGACAGACTGAGTCAATGGTAGAGGCAGATCTCACGACAATATAGCATGGTAAAGCCACATTATGCTATTTTACTTAAACTTCATGTATTACTGCACAGGGTTTATATAAAATCTTTTTCAGCTATAAATCTTTATAATGCAGGCCGACAAGATTGCTTAGTGGGTAAGGACTCTTGCCACCAACCCTGAGGACCTGAGTTTGGTATCTGAAACTCACAAGGTATCTGACTCTTGCAAATGGTCCTCTGATTGCCAGATGTGCACCATGGTACATATTCATTCATGTGCACACACACACACACACACACACAGACACACACACACACAGACACACACACACACACGAGAAAATCTGTGAATATTTAAAGAAACATTTTAAAAATGCATGAATCTTTTACAATGTTTTGTCACAAATCTGTGGCTGATTTATCCCTATGGGAAATAGGCACTGAGGCTTGAGAGATGACTCAGTCGTTAAGACTATTGGCTGCTCTTCCAAAGGACCCACGTTCAATTCCCAGCACCCACACGGCAGCTCACAACTGTGGGTAGTCCCAATTCCAGGGGATCTGACATCCTCATGCAGACATACATGCAGGCAAAACACTCACCAAAGAACATAAAATAAACAGATCACTTTTTAAATTATTATTTTTTAATAATTTATTTAAATTTATTCTATGTGCATTAATCTGAAGGTGTGAGATCCCCCTGGAGCTGGAGTTGCACAGACAGTTGTGAATTGCCATGTGGGTGCTGAGAATTGAACCTGGGTCCTCTGGAACAGCAGTCAGTGCTCTTAACCGCTGAGCCATCTCTCCAACCTCCGTTTTTTTCTAAATTACTTTTTTAAAAAAGAGGAAGGGGGGAAGGAAGGAAGGAAGATGGACAGATAGACCAGGGACTAATGCAACTCAGGCAAGAAGAGTAATTCACCCAAACACAGACACATATGAAGCAGAGCATGGGCAGGATTCCCACTCAAGAGCTTGTAGAAGTACAGTAAAGTTACCCCAAGTATCTACAAAGGTGCAAATGAGCCCATGATCCTGAAAGAAGGTGTTCCAAGTGTCTATCAAGATCACAAGGATCTGGATTAGCCATGTTAAAAAGTAACCCTGACTTAGGCAGCCACGCATATCATGATGCACAATTATTTCTTAGATATTTCAAACCAGATGCCACTCGCTTTGTGGCTCTGCCATCTGGAATCTGTGGCCTTGCAGAAAGTGCTATATGGGGGTGCTATATGGAATAGTGAAAGATGAATGGGGAGCATGGGCATGGTGCTGCATGTTCAGGGCCTGTGGGGATGACGATGGATGTTTGAGAGGCCATGAGAATGGTGCAGGATGTTTGGGGAGCCATGGGATGGTACAGGATGCTTGTAAGACTGGAAGATGGTGCAGTACGGTGAACGGCTGTGGGATGCAATGGCTGTAGGATGCTCATGGGGCTGTAGGATGGTGCAGGATTGTGGGAGGCTACGAGTGGTACAGGTTATATGAGAGGGGCTATGGTGATGGTATAGAGCATTAAACACTGTGAAGATGGTATAGGTTTCTTGGGGGCCATAGAGATGGTACCGGGTGCCTGGCTTTATTGTCTTCCTCAGATGTCAGATCCCAGGCCGTTACAGAAAACTGCTACTACGTGCTCTCAAGGAGCAATAGAGAGCAGACAGTGCACAAAGCTGTGGCTCTGCTGTTTGTCCCATGGAAGATTGACAAGGACATGACCACAGAGGTCCATCTGTCACACAAGTGTTCTCACCCTGCTCCCCTTATGCTGACTCAACGCTATTGTCCCAACCAAATGACATTAAGATAACCTTAATGTGGCCCACAGATCTGACAACAGGCAGGGCCTCAGAGCTTGCTGACCGAGCGTTGGGTCTGCATGTCACCTTCTGTTCTTGAGCCCTTGTCTGTGCACTTGGACTTTGGCCCATGTGCCTGTGTCCTGAGGGAGTGAGTCACCTGAGATGCCTGCTTCTGCTAACCATGCCTGGGCTGCTGGCCCTAGACTTACCCTTTTCAGAGAGGTTCTATAACCAGAAAACACGAGGACGTCCAGTGGGGCTTTCTTCTCTGCAGCAGAGTTGTGTTCCCCATTCAACACCTACAATATCGCAATTCTTAGGATAAGGGCCTGGGTATGAGCGTGTTTTAATCAGTGAGCCACAAATTCTGATGTATAGGGATGAAGACAGTTGCCCAGAGCTTGACCTCTCTGAGGCTCCTGTGTGCCACCTCCATCCCAGCTGGTTGCCAAGGACCCAGCAAGCCAGCCCATAGCTGTGGATTTATTCAGTTTCGTCACCTGAGACTCTACAAATACGGTTCATCTTCTGCTTTCGTTTCTTTTGACATCTTTCCTTAAATGTTTTTATGTCTGTGTAGTAAAACCCTGCACAAACCTTCTAGCCTTTGAATTTTTTTTAACTCTTTACTGTTGTATCATGGAAAGGCCCACATGCATCTGTGGTGGAGAGCCCCAGGGTTCTTCTCCACACTGCAGGAAGAGCCATCCCGTTTCTGCCTTTTCCTGCCATCTTGCCTTCTCCCCAAATGCAAGTTACCTTGGAACATCCAAGTTGTTGTGTAACTTAACTAGAAATAATTCAGTACATCTTTTACATCATTCTGTTCCACTTTTTACTCTGATTCTCTCCATAAATCTGGCTAAAAACAAGGAACAATCATGCCACGGCCTAAGTGTAATGCTATCTGGAAATTTCCTCTCCCAAATAATTTAGTCCATTCCTTTTGAATACCATCTC
The DNA here is from genome assembly GCA_902168415.1 of Peromyscus melanophrys. Taxonomy (NCBI): domain Eukaryota; kingdom Metazoa; phylum Chordata; class Mammalia; order Rodentia; family Cricetidae; genus Peromyscus; species Peromyscus melanophrys. The sequence goes on along the minus strand of CABHPR010134707.1, from coordinate 16,664 downwards.
AAATTTTCAGAACATGGACAGAAAGTAAACAAAATCTTAGCTAGAATACAACAAGAATGGCCCCTAGCCTAGTTCCCCTGCAGCCTCATTCCCATCTGAAACCTCAGCAATGTGTTCACACTCTGCATCTCTATTCTATCTGTGTTCACACTGGAATGGCCCAGTGAGCCCAAAGAACAGCATTCTAGGGCTCCAATAGTCTGCTGCTCTCATCCATCACATACCATTTCAAAACCCTAAAAATCACACAATCGAGTTTTCATGGCAACACCAACTACGTCTCGGTATCAAATTTTTAATTGGTTATTTTTCCCACCGCTGTGAACAAAGCCTGTCAGAAATAATTAAAGGAAGGAAGGCCTTATTTTGGCTTAGAGTTTCAGATCCTACATTCTACCATGATGAGGAAGGCATGGGGGCTGAGTCAGCTCCCTCCGTGGTAGGGGTAGTGAGAGGTACCAGTTCTCTATGTGCTAGTGTGTCTGGATCAGAGAGCTCAGTCCAGAATCATTCTGCTAGCTAGGCCACCAAAACCAGATTCCAAAACCTCCCCCCAAAGCACCAAGAGATGAAAAGGTATTGTTTAAACACATGTTAAATCACAGCGTATCTTCCCTCTGCTTCATGACCACCTTCCTAATAGCCCTGTGGCTTCAACGGGAAGCACTCGGGGTTCTGCACAGTCCTGATCTGCAAATTCCGAGAGCAATCTGTAGAATGTTGTGACAATTTGTTGGTTGCTTGTATATGAAGTTAGTAATTTAGTTTCTGTGACGCCAGTTGTCACAGCCACAGCCCAGCTATGTGCTTGGTCACCAAGAGTCAGGAGAACACGTCCTGTGGCTGCATGTGAGATGTAAAGTTATTAGAACTCACAAAGGTGGAAAACCCAGTGATGTCAGCTGGGCACACGCTTTTACAGGGGCCCCAGTGTCACGTGCTGGATTGACAGCCATTACTATTTCCCCAGGGCGTCTCACAGCAGGTCATGGTGGGGAGAGGGGTTTATGGGTCTGTCAACTGTTTGCACTGTTCCGAGCATGACCTGCATTCTTAGGGACCCTGGTGCATGGTGAAGCAGGTCCTCTTCTTGATTAGCATAGCTTGCTCATTGCCAACATTCCTCTAGATGTCACTGACCGGGACATTCCAGCCCCAGCTCAACTTCATGCACACTTGACATGGCAACAGTCTGAGAAAGAAACATGTTTTATCTTGTCTTTGTCTCAAGGATCGCACAGCAGCCCTGAGAACGTGGTACATAGGAGTACACCCTAGAGGACACCCTCCAAGTAGGGGTGCAAGTGGTGTCATACCCTGGTGTCCTTCAGCAATGAATGTAGGCCCTTCCAGCGTGCAGAGACCCAGATCCACCTGCTTTTCTCACCTGTGAACGAAGGACATGATGTTACCAATTATTATTCACCTGATTCTGCATGTCAGTAGCAGTGCCAGTGTGCTTAGCTTCAAGTAAGTGTGTAACTCTGCATGTGTTTGTGCATAATTGTATACCTATGTATGCACATATATGGCATAACACGTGCACATATACACACATGAGTGCCTGTGTGTAGACAGTGGGCTGAGAGCAGAGCCACACTGAGGAAACAGTGAGGTGCTGATATGCGTTCCAGTGTGACTCAGAACAGTGAGCAGCCCTAGCTCAAGCCTTCTGCTTTCCGACACAAGGAACCTAGAAGAAAGGCGTTCTGCGGCTCTGCACATTTCCAATAGGCCCCGGCAGGCCTTGTCAGGCACAGACTGGGGATGACAGCCTGGAACATGCAAATTACTGTCGAGGTGACTTTGTGCCAAACACTCTGTTTCACAGCCCCCCGTGAATCTGCCAAACCTTTCCTTGTGCAGACAGGAAACAATGGCGAGGAATCAGAAGGTCCTTCCTCTTTCAATCTGCCTCTCAAGGGCATATTGTGGGGCTTAGCTCCATGATTATACTCAAAAGGCCCTTGCTGGGGGTGGTGTGATCCCCTGATGGTGCTTAAGGCTGTGTGGTGGGAGGAAGGTAAGTTCTCCCTGGTAGGAGGAGAGTTGGGCCTTAGGAAATAGGCTGGAGTGGACAGAATCGAGGGCTGAGGACCAGGTGTGGGGTTGGAGGCTGGCTGTGGAGTCCCCACAGTCATGTGTATTGTTCGCTTCTCTTGTCTGTGGTGCTGGGCCTCTAGAGAGGCTAGCACCGGGGACCTACTGTCTGTAGGCGTTTAGGGAGACAAACCAAATCTAGTCGTTAGAAAGGCACTAGCTGCCGCTTGCGAAACCTACCGACTAGCTGCTGCGATAACAGTGTCAGCATGAAAACATATTTCTATGGCAACAGATGCATTTTCTTTTAAATTAAATGAGATAAAAAGCAAAGTGTCTGCGCCTTGTAACGAAGCAGGTAGCGGTGTCGGGAGAGAAACAGTGATGTTTGGCTCCACAAAATATTCATGAAGCACACACTTCTCCACTGTTCATCCTGTGCCCTTTCTCATCTGCTCATACATCATCCAAATTTCTTGTGGGCCACCGGTGTCAACAGCGGAAATACAGAGATAAGATAAACTTCTGCTCTTCATCAACAGTGAAGTAAAACAGCAACCCAGCTAGCACTGCGGGCTTCTCCCTCCTACTCCCCCAACCCCAATTTGGCAGAAAAACTTAAGAATAGTAAGGGTGACACTACAAAATGGTGGCTTGGCCAGAGTCTAGTCCGCAGACATTTGATTGTACTTAATGGCTTGTTAAAAGTGTGGAGTGCTATCTCCCTGTGAAACTGATGAAGCCCCACTGAACTAAGCCTGACATGGGGACCCCCATTTTCCATTTGAAATGACATATATATATATATATATATCTTCCCATTCCAGGATATGCTTTTAAAGGCTGAGAACGATCTTTGCTTTGTTAGGAGGTGGGTGCATTGACCTGCTTGTATTATGTGCTGTGAAAGTGCCTTGGATTCTGATAAGCAAAGCGCCATGGTTATGTAAATCGACTGTCACATCCTAGTTTTCCTAAAGAATATGTATTTTGCCAGGCTAATTGTAATTTGATCAAAATGTTATTGTGCCCAAATGAGCTTGAATGAATTCTTGGTATTTCCTCTCAAATTGTTGAAAACAAAAGAAAAACAAAACAAAAAAACCAAAAACAGGGTGTGTGTGTGTGTGTGTGTGTGTATATGTGTTCTATGTGTTCATGTGTGGGTACAAACGTAGAAATCAGAGGACAGTCTTAGCTGTTGATCCTCAAGTGCCTTCCTTTGTTTGAGACAGGGTCTCTCATTGGCCTGGAACCTGCCACATAGGCCAGGTTAGCCAGCCTGTGAGCCTGCAGGAATCTGCCTGTCTCCACTTCCTAGCTCACCATCCCTGGGATTACAGGCACATGTCATTGTGCCCAGGTTTTCAAATGGGGTTTGGCGATCTGAACTCGGGTTCTTACACTTGTGAGATAAGCTCTTTACCAACTGTGTCATCTCCTGAGCCCCCAAACAGATTTTTTTTAATTTCTTATTTTCAATGAAACCCTTGACTAAGTCCAATTAAAATACCTTTTTGTTTTGTTTTCTGTTTCCTCCTCCTTTCTCAATGTTTCCTGAGACCTTCCCAGAACCTAACTTCCTCGGCAGGTTTTTCCCCTGCTGCTTCAGTCCAGGATCTCCACCTTCTGCAGACCTCAATGCTTCTCTGGTTTGGAGGACTGCTGCCTGGAGGTCCTAGAGTCTGGGTGGGAAGTGCTACCTCTCCCTGCCTCAGTAACCTAAGGAGCAGAAGCTTTGCATCCCTTTGTGACAGATGAAAAGGCTTTGATGGCTCCCATGAATGGAGCACAATGAACATCTAATCTACATTCAGTTTTTAAATTTCATGTTTATTTTCTTCACTTGCATGAGGAAGAAAGAGCTCTCTTTTTTATTAATTAAATTTGTTCTTTCGTAACCTCATACATGTACAGAATACATTCAATCATTCTCATCTCTTGTCCCACCTTCTCTTGTCCCCTGAACATCTAACTGGTGTCTTACTGACTCCTGCATACTCCTTTCTCTGCCTTGCAGAATAGGTTACCCTGTCACACCATCCAGCTCCTGAGGGAGGGTGCAAGCTCTCAGCAGGCACCTCCAGATGGATCTGAGAATGTGGGCGGCCCCTAAAATACAAACCCATTCCAGAAAGCCTGTCCCTGGGTCCTTGAGCCAAAATGCAGTCATGTCCTCTGAGGACATCCCAGCTCAGCTATCTCAAATTTGATTTTTTTTTTTACATTAAATGGATTTGTTGTGCACTTTAGAAATGGATTTTATTCAAAAATTATCTCATTTGAAGTGATAATAGTTTGTTATGCCTTATTTGCCTGCTTACCTGTCTGTCCTTCCTGCACCAGGACTGCTCAGTAGTAGGGTCTCCTCCTTTGGTCACTGGGAAGGTTTGGGTACTATCTCCTATCCACCCACAAGCAAAGTGAGGGTCAGAGGGCAAAGCATGGAGCTGTGCTACACAGGCAAGGCTTTGCGCCACCCAGTGCTTGAAAACAGCGCTCGGGGGATTGAAAAACAGTGCCCTCAACTCCATGGTGAAATGTAACTGAGATAAGCTGACACAGACGGCTCTCGAACACTCTGCGATGCACCATGGTTGACTCTGCACATGACAGGTATGAGGCTGTCAGCAGAGGGTTACACTGTATCAAGCACATTCTATTTAATGTTCAATAGAGTTCAGAAATCTAATATCACAGAGGAAAATTTGATGTTTTAGAATTCCCAGACCTGCTTCAAGCCCTGATTCCTAGGCACATCAGTTTAGGTAATTTTGACTTTTTGCCTAACTCAGGGGCTGTCCTGGGTTAAATGAGGTCCATATCCAGCATCTCCACTATAGTGGCTAACACAGGAGAACCCTCCAGAAAGGGAAAGCACTTACAGATGCTTGCTTTTACATCTTACACAGCCCACATTTTAAACAGAACTTCTGAAAGGATTTCTGTTCCACACTAAGAATTCTGAAGACAGGGAAGTGCTCTCATGGCCAGTGAGCCGAACATATCATGTAGGGGCCCCTGTTGTCCTGTGGATGTGGAACTCCCTCCAGTGAGATGCTGTCTCTGACATTTGAGATGTTCAGGGTCCATGGCCTTTGCAGCCTGCACACGGAGGAGCAAAAGCTATCATTGTCCCATATTTGAGCTGGGCTAGCTCTCCAGGTCGACAATCAATGCCTCATTGACTTCAGGTGTCAAGAAGGGCTGTTTTTAATAGCTAAGATGCCGTTGAGTTAGTAAACCTTAATTTAAGTGTTATTTATGCAAGGCTGCTTATCCAATAGAGGGATGAACAAGTTTCGAACCCTGGGGTCCAGGAGCAGAGGATTGGAAAGGCTTCTTCTTCCCTTTCTGAGTCCAGTGAAGCTGTGGTCCTCCTAGGGCAAACTCTGAGCAGGGGAAAGATTGTAGCCTTCTCGCAGAGGATGCTCCTGAGCCTCCACCAAGAGCTTGTCACCAGACGCTCCTGCAATTGGTGATCCTCAGAATGGCGCCGATCCCTCTTTCCCACCAAGCTCTGACCTAACACTGCACCAGCAGCCTACCTTGCCAAGTGCCAGTTTTCAGCTTCTTGCAATGCTCTGCACCTCTATGCTCTCCTGTGCCTTCTCTCTTACTGCCCTCTCCCTGATCCTCCTTCCTCAGACCTGGATCCAAAAGAAAACAGGCTGAGAGGGACTCTAGATGCCAGCTCCTTTTCACCCAAATCCAGCAAAAGGCAGCCCTCTTCTTGATCAATAAGTAGCCTCAGCTGCCTACCTCAGCCACTTTCTAATACAATACAGAGGCACTGGGCTCAGGATATAGCTTCTATGTTTCAACCCTTCCCATTGGTCTAGATTCATCCCACTGCAGCTGACCATTACTCTATTATTATTATTATTATTATTATTATTATTATTATTATTATTATTATTCAGGTTTCTCTGTATAGTTTTGGTGCCTGTCCTGGATCTTGCTCTGCAGACCAGGCTGGCTCGAACTCACAGAGATCTGCCTGGCTCTGCCTCTCGAGGGCTGGGATTACAGGTGTGTACCACCACTGCCTGGCTGATTATTCACCATTTTTAAAAGAGCCTGTGCATTTCCTTCTTTGTGTTTCTGCCTTTAACCATTGATGCTTCTTACCTGCATGTTGGTCCTTACCTTGTACCATTTGCCTTCTGCGTTGAGCTTCCACTCCTAAGGAGGACTCTGCACCGTGTTGCAGCTCCACCCACCTCGTTCTAGCTTCAGGCCCTGTAGTTGTCTACACAGATTCACCCCAACTCAGTATGAAGTCTGAACCTTCCCCCACAGTCATGGAAGCCCTGCAGTGATTAGTCTGTAAGGCTGGCATCTCTGTGGCTGCGCTCCTGGGCTTGCAGCAGGGTCCCTACCTTTCTTCAGTAGATGGGCAGATGCGATGTCAGCTCCAGACTGTCTCCTCCTGCATCCTTTCCAGTCCTGCTGTTCACAAAGCTCAGAGTTTTCTCATCTCCCACCAGGACACTCCTGAGGATTTATTTGGCATTCTCGGGTTCTAGTTTTCGTTCCCTCCAGTCTATCCTTTTCTAAAACTTCACCTAAAATCTGAATGAATCCTCCCATGTTCTGTTCTTTCTGTTAGCATTCTGAGGTCCCCCAGTTACTCGGGGACTGGGTCTTTGTGAAGATCTTTTCCCACCACCTCTCTACCTACAACCTAACTCCGGCTATTGACATCTGTGCACTGCTACTTGTGATGCCTCCAAAGACTCTGCTGTGTCTTCTTCAGGCTCCGCTGTGCTGCTTGTCTTCTATCTGTGGTGACAGTTCTGCACTTGTTCTTCTTGAATTTGTGATCTGAGCACCGCTCCTCATGGCCATTCAGGCCGGCCTCCACTATGACCTGACTCTTGTGGTCTTGATGCGCTCTGCACTTATTTCAAGTATTATATCATATTCCCTACAGTACTTTCTACTTCTTCCTTTTTTTTTTTTTTTTGTTTTTTTGTTTTTTTGTTTTTCGAGACAGGGTTTCTCTGTATAGCTTTGCGCCTTTCCTGGAGCTCACTTGGTAGACCAGGCTGGCCTCAAACTCACAGAGATCCACCTGGCTCTGCCTTCCGAGTGCTGGGATTAAAGGCGTGCGCCACCAACGCCCGGCTCTACTTCTTCCTTTTAATACTAGACTGAAGTCTTCTTTGGGAGGTGGAATAAATCTTTTTTACTTTTTCAGCTTTTGCCTCTGAAGTCTGCAGGACACTGCATGTTGTTGGTTCCTGATATTGAGATTCCTCAAATCCCAATTCACTATTTTTTTTCTGAATTGTTTACAACTTAAATGGCTGTTGTTTTGTTTTCTCCTTCTTTCCTGCTTCATAGAGACCTTTTAGAGACCACTATTCACAAAAGCTGCATTTCCTCTCAGTGGTTCACAGATCTGGAGACAACTTCACTTTTTAAGCTGTGGTGCTTTAGGTACTATGTTTAATGAAGATGTGAAAGACAGAAGTCCTTTTGTGTAGCATCTTTTAAGAGTGGTTTCTACTAGCTCTCTGAGTGATGGGTATTACCTTCTGTTTACTTCATGAGGGTTCTTACCATAGTCTGTTCACCCCTTAACCTTGACTACCCTGCCTTACATATTTCAAGTTCTCAGATTCCCTCCCAAGTCCTCCCTCTTTCCTTTCCTCTTCCTTCCCTTACATCAGAAATTCTCCCTCCTTTCCTCCCTCCCCCATCACCCTCCCCATTCCTGCCCCATCACCCTCCTTCCTTCACATCAGAACCCCAGCTGTATGTCTGGACCCTATGAAGAATAAAGAGACTAAAAGAATAAGTGCCAGGGTGAGGACATGGGGATCCAGAGTGTGAGGAGATGTCTTCATGCTATTAGATTTGTGTTGGAAATGTACAAGCAACATCATGATCTGTAGTGTAATTTCTAAGCTGATTTTAATTTTGTTAAAATTTATGATGGTCTGGGCTCTTGGGATGGGAGGCTAGCAGAGCCTCCAAGACAGGCTTTGCAAGGTCAGTATTGGCTTCCAAATTACCTAATTTTCTATAGTAGATGCAAAGCTGAAATATAAATTCAATTTTCTTACTGGCATTCGCAATGACTGTCTTTGCTGAGTTCAAAACTGTCTCAGAGAGTTAAGATGAAGTGTGTTCTCCCTATGTAAAAAGATGGGGTCATGTGGGGAGAAGGAGCAGATTGCTCTGGAGGACCCCAGCCTGTCCCTCTACCAACTGACCCTTCGGGTTGTCTCCTAAGGCAACTGTGCTCCTCTTCTGTCCCCTTAGGTCTTATTCTTCGATGACCCATTCTACCGACATGAAGGAGCGTGAGATGGTAAATCAGGAAGGAAAATGAGAGGAGAGAGGAGAGGCCCACTCTTGTCAGATCTTGGGATATGACTGAATCCTTAACACTTGTTGATGTGTAGACATTGAATCAATGGTGCTGGAAGAGAGAGATTCAGGGAATTCATGGGTATAGAGAATGAAACACAGAGTTTAAGGGGTGTCCAAATAATTGGGGCTCAGAGAGAAATAGGTGTCCAGATAATTGGAGCTCAGAGAGAAATGGGTGTCCAGATAATTGGGGCTCAGAGAGAAATAGGTGTCCAGATAATTGGGGCTCAGAGAGAAATAGGTGTCCAGATAATTGGGGCTCGGCTCTCAATTCTGTTAAGGTCATCAGATAGTCACAGTCTAATGACACATATTTGCCAGAGTCCTGTGTTTGTCCCTCCCAGCCCACTGTGGAGAGTGTAAGGACCAGTAACACCAGTAGACCCTTTTCCATCAGCAGGCTGAGAGGAAGTAAATGGAGTGGGGAATCTAGTTACTTCTATGGGAGGTGTACTCAGAGTTTAAGTAATGGGACTCGAGCAGCTGATTCTCTTTCCTCTGTGAAGCTTTCAGAGCCTGACCAAACTCTCAGTGAACCCAGGAGCAGTGTCTCCTCAGCCATTCCAGCAAACATCAGGGGACAACAATAAGGAGACATGGTCAAGTGTTCTGTGCACCACAAGCAAAGGTCACCCTCTAGAGCGTCACACGCTACAGTACCATATGGGTTTAAGATGGCGTCATAGGCTGCTTTCTGTTGCTACAATAAAGACCATGACTAGGAACAGCTCGGAATAAATAAGGGTTTATTTGGTTTGCAGGTTATAGACCATTATTAAGGAAAGTCGGGACAGGAATCTAAAGGCAGGAACTGAAGCAGAGATCATGCAGGAGTACTGCTTACTGGTTTGCTCCTCATGCAAACTCAGCCTGCTTTTCTATATAATCCAGGACCACCAGCCCAGGGGTGGCCCCGCCCACAGTAGACCAAACCCATTGCCTTCAATCATTAACGAAGAAAATGTTCCACAAACTTACTTACAGGCCAATTTTATGGAGGCATTTTCTCAATTGATGTACCTTCTTCTCACATGACCCTAGCTGTATCAAGTTGATAAAAAATAAAAATAAAAAGCTAAGCATCACGATGGAATAAAGAAGGAGCTCAGTGGATAGTATTTGCCTTACAAATGTGGGGATTTCAGTTTAGGTAACCAGGATCCACATTAAAAAAGGCTGAGTGTGACTGCACAAGGCTAGAACCCCAAAAATGGCAGGATAGGAAGAGATAGGCAGATCCCTAGAAGCTTTCTGGCCAGCTAGCCTGCTTGGCAAAGTTCCAGAGCAATGAGAGTCTACAAGTCAAAGAAAATATGGAAAGCACTAGAGGACTGACACTCGAGGTCTTCCTTTGACCTCCACATGAGTGCCATGCACACTTGCAGTCACATGTGTACTCATGAGCATGTACCCCACAAACATACCACTCACACGTGTGGTGCTTTAAGACTTGTGCTATAGGAAAACTAGCTTAGCGTTATCACCCACAGTGTTTTTAACCTTATCTTCATCTAGAGCCCTCCCTTAGGTGATATCTATAAGTACCCAGTGTTCTGCAGAATCTGGAAAAAGAAACAGTGAGCTAGAGACCATCAGAATCTCTAAACCTTGAGCGCCACCCCCAGCTCCCACCTTTCTAGGACCTAAGGAGCCACGAGCCTCTATCTCCTGTGCTACTTGCTGTCAACACTAGCGGTTACTTCACCTACCTCAGCAGTCCAGAGAGTATGCCCAGGTGTGGGTGAGGTGGCACTCGGAGTCCCTGGAGGGCCAGGAATGATTGCTGTCTTTGCCTAGTCAGAGGCCACTGCTCCCTGTCTCTAGAAACTTCTTTGACTAACTCTGAAAGCCACAGGCTCAGCTGGAGTTAGAATCAAGGAAAATGAAAGGCAACATGTATTAAAATTCAAACTTGGAAATCCTGGTAACCGGGAGACGTGGCACCAGATGGACCTGTGTCTCAGAGTGACAGTGAGCTGCTGTCTAGTGCAGGGACTCCCAGGTGGATGGACTGTGTGCCATGGGCCCCAGCTGTCCTCGTCTGGGACGCAGACACCCTGCCTTCCTGCGCCTTTGGCTGCGGTTTCAGCCATGACAAGCAGGTTGACAGCTTGTCGGCACACTCTGACACCCGAGAGCCTTGCTGCTCTGGTCCTGCAGGTGGGGAGGTCTAGGAGAGGTCTAAAACCCGCTTTGGAGCTGCTTCACAGGTCAAATGCTGGAATTTCAATGTCAGACTATGTGACCAGCTTGGCAGAGAGCTTGCTTTAGGTTCTGGTGAATCAATCTCTGTGTGTGTGTGTGTGTGTGTGTGTGTCTGTGTGTCTGTGTGTGTGTCTGTGTGTGTGTGTGTGTGTGTGTGTGAGAGAGAGAGAGAGAGAGAGAGAGAGAAGGAGGACAAAGTGTTTATGTGTGTGTGACAGACAGACAGACAGACAGACAGAGGAGAGAGAGAGAGAGAGAGAGAGAGAGAGAGAGAGAGAGAGAGAGAGATAGATATATATATATATATATATATATATATATATATATATATATATATATGCATGTGTGTGGAGGCCAGACATTAACCTTGGATACTGTTCAGGAGCCATCCACCTTGTTGTTTGAGACAGGACCTCTCACTGGCCTGGGGCTCCCTGATTTTCCTTGATTGGATGGTCAGGAAGCACAGGAATCTGCCCATCTCTACCTCCTGAAAACTGGGATCACAAGTGCACACTACCAAACCCAGCTTTTCACCATATAGTTCCTGGGGATTGAACTCCATTCTTCATGTTGATATGGAAAGCACTTCAGTAACTGAGCCATGTCCCTAACCCCCGGGGATACTTGCACCCTTCAACACAGTCTAGTCATTTTTGGGACACAATGGAGGTGGCCTCTGATAGAGATAGCACCCCACCCCACCCCACCCACACCTGTCCTCTACCGTTTCTTTGCTTCCCAGAATTAGCTGCCCTGAGATATGTGTCTCCAGGGCCTGGGCTAGGTCTGCACTGCGTGAGATGCTGACTCAGTGCATGAACATCCTGTCACTCACAGTGGCTTCTCTGTGAATGCATCCCAGCCCCTCCAGGCTTTCTCAGATGCAGACTGGAGAGCATCGGGCTGAAAGGCCGTCTGATTGTGGCATTCATCATCACTGCAAATTAGCTCTGCATTAGGAGGATTTGGTCATGGAATGCTGGTCTCCAAAATGCCTCTGTCTGAGCAGGTTGCAAGGCACCAGGGTCTTTTCAAGCCTGCCAGCCGCTGGAGCTCAGCTGCAGCTCTGGGTGGCTTTGAATGCTAATCACTGCAGCAGCCCAGTTGTCACTGAGCCTTAGCGCTGAAAAAAAATGCCATCCAAAGCCATCGCGAGGCCAGGAGATGATTTCAGATGAGAAGCAGCACACGCTCTGAAAGTCCTTTCCTCTTCTTTGCACAGCACACTGACAAAGTGACTTATATTCAGAGCTGGTGGAGGACGCTCAAGGTCGCACCAGGCACCGCACAGAGTTTTTGTTGTAGAGGCAGCAAAGGAAAGGCAATCCTGAGCGATCACACGTAGAGCTGGTCCCCATTTAAATGGGGGCATCAGCTCACCGAAGAGCCTGGAACATTAGAGCAAGGAAATTAGGAACAAGCACAATGCAAGGGAAAATCCTCACTGTGAAGCTGCACTGCTAACCACAGATTTTTTTTTTCCATTTTGAATCCCCCAAAGTAGTTCCTCAGCAAGCTGGATTTCCTGTGGCCACAGGAGACAGACTGTGTTATTCCTTGTGTGTCTCTAGGTGCCTGGGAAGTAGATACAAACACTAGGCAGAGGATGGTGTGCTCTATCCAGTCCAGTCCCATTGTCCCCGGTGCGCCTCTCCCCAACAGCGGTGCTTGTGTATGTTGCAGAGGACACGTGTCCTTGTGGTGCCACCGGCCAAGTATTCCTCTTTCTTGCATCCTTCAAAGGCAGAAAGCATGTATTCCTAAACCAGATCATACAGCCTTTTATAAAGATCATTTGGAAAACCATAAGCCCCATCCCAGTTTGTTTGTTTAGGAGAGGCTCTGGAGTCTGTATGACCCACACACAGTGCGATGGCAGCCACTCTGAGATGCAGCCAGACCCTTAGACTGTGTTGCCTGAGCATTCCTGTTAGATCTGAATATGTGCTTAGGAATTTCCCAGGCATCAGCATAGACAGGGGCAGTACATGTCTCCTTTGATCCTCACTTCCCAAACAGAGAGGACACAGTCCATTCAGATGCCGTGTTTTGAAGTGATTATTGTCTAAAATCCTTGCAGTGCAACCCTCTGCCTGTCTGAGCCCCCTTAAATGATTTGTTTGTTTTTTTAAAGTAGGTAATTTACATATTTATCAAAATTTCACGTTAAATTCTATACATTTATAGTAGATTGCACAATTTTTTTTAAATTTGTTTGAAGCCACCATATTATGTCTGCTCATCTGGCAGTGTGTGTGTGTGTGTGTGTGTGTGTGTGTGTGTGTGTGTGTGTGTGGTGGGGGAGGGGTGTCCTTGCATGCTCAGGTTTTTCTTTTTCCTTTGCTAGTAGAAAATGAAGATTTGTTCCCTCGTTTCCTGTATCATTTCCTATCCTTTTCCTTTTTAAGATGTGTTCCACCCTTCCTAACTGCAATTTGCATCCCGCCCATGGAGACCCTTTTTATCCCACCAGGGTGTCATGGTGAGCCAGGTTCAGAACCAACAGGAAGAAAGCTGTGAAGACAGGATTGTGTTAATGACACATCTTTTATCTACAGTGCCCCTCAGGCCTCCATCTCAGAAAGGGGAGAGCTGCCTCTAGATAGCCAGCTACCTCCATTTCATATATTCCCAAGACTATCCAGGCCCCATGTGACCACTAGGATTATAGTTTTATTTATGCATAATAATTTCTCCCAAAGCACATATACTGTCTATGAATACACATCCTTGGGGTCTCTTGAATGCTGGTTTTCAGAAATGAGCAGGGAGCTTTCTAGGCATGAGGTTGTACTGTCCAACATCTCAGAAGATTTCTTCCAGGCTCTGCACTTGTAAACACACACACACACACACACACACACACACACACACACACACACACACACA
>CABHPR010134706.1:10477-31193 GCA_902168415.1 Peromyscus melanophrys | reverse complement strand
GGACAGCTTTCATAGCCCACACAACAAGCTCTCTAGCTTGATACTTTTGGGTTGAACTTGGTCAGCTACCTAAGCCCAGATTTGTTATTCTGAAATTCTGAACCAGGCCTATTGAGGGTCAAAGAAACTGAATCCAGTATTCTCCTTAATATCATGGAAATGCAGTAGGCAGGTGACCAGCTTGTCCCTGGTGGCCTGGAATTTCCAGATTGCAGCATCAAAACCCACTCTCCCACCAAACCCATATGGGACTGCTCACAGAGGGGTCCAGAGTATCTATGCGGGAGGTCAGATGAACCTGATGCTGTGGTGGAAGGGCCACCCTGTGCCAGCCACTGCCCAGGTGGAAGTCTGACCTTCATTTTCATCTGTGTAGGGAGGTGAATTGGGAAGGCAGGTAGCTCATGAAGGGTAGGAAGTCCCATGCAGACATAAATGTGGGCTGAATGCAGTGAATAAATTGCTCAGTTTCGAATTGAAAAGATAGAGTTCATTCTCCACAGTGCCTACTCTGTCACATGTCGGGACCTATTAAAATTTGGGTTGTCACTTGTCTGTGGCAGCTTTAGCTTTGCCAGTTGCTTCTTTTCTAGTATTTTAATGTTTAGCATTCACAAACCCACAGCCCTCGCCTACTCACCGTGGCGCCTGTCGCTTTTTGCAGTCCCTGCCTGCTTGCCCTATTTAGATTATTTTAGCATGCCATCACACTTCTGCCTGCTCTGAGTCCTTGTGTGGTTCAAGGAGAAGCTGGGGAATCGTACGCCACCAGTTACTACACCACCAACACAGCCCACCTTCCTGAGAAAAGTGTGGGTTATTTCGGGGAGGTCTGAAGGTCCCCATGCTGATGTCTTCCAAAAAGTAAATCCACTTTGTTAATGAATTTGTAAAGGCTTAAAGATGTATTGTGTGTGTGTGTGTGTGTGTGTGTGTGTGTGTGTGTGTGTGTGTTTCTTCTCTTGGAGGCTTCTGTATTTCTTTATTGGAGACACATATGAAGCCAAGCTGGTGGCCAGCTCAGCTACACCTTCCCCAAGTCTGCTGTGAAAACCTGATCCTGCGCAGAGGTGGAGAGTATTCATTTGACCATCTTTTCAGTAAATTCAGCAAAGAGGGGGCGGGCAATACATGATGGGTCGAACTCCTGCATCCAAGCAGACAGTTTAACCTGGGGGTCAGCATTTGTATTTCATGTATTGGACTGTTAATAGATTTTCTTCATTTGTGCCAGACACGGAGAATATGTGCGGGCACTGGCCAGTTCCTCCCGTGCGGGGACCCAGGTCCACCTGTAAGGATAGAGTGGTGTGAGCCGCTGGCGTTGCTGCCTCCTGACAACATCCCAGCTGTGGACCAGCAATCGCAATCCTCGGGTGGCAGTTTTAATTATCGGCACCACGATAGCATCGGCAAGTGTGTAATTACGTGTCAGTTTCCTGGCTGTTGGGTATGAAAAGTGGATCCAGTGGAATGATGATTGTGGAAGCTGTAGACTCATATTTAAACAATTCAAAATGTGTAACTGGCAGTGTCATTAAACAGAGAGAGCCTGACCCCAGCTGTCACTTACTTTTCCTTATGCAGATTTGTTCTTGCTGTCTGTCAAAAGAACTCCATGGGCTGAAATGGGACGGAAGAGGTGACATAATTCTCAGAGCAAAGAGGGCTGCTCTCTTTAACTCCACAGAGGCATTTTTTTTAGCCTAAATAAATACAACTGCCGGAACTGTAAACAAAACCAGACCATTATGGGAAATTATATAGACTTTTGCTGATAAATACACCAAGGACAGAATCAGACTTCTACCCTTAAAACATGTTGGAGAAAAAAAAAAAAAGCTGCCCTTTGCCAGGCTCTAAAAGAATAAGTGCTGTGATAATTAGAGAGATTTATTTCTGAAGCAGAAAGTGGAATGACCTTTTTCTGTTTTAAACTACACTTTCTAGTCTAAGATGGGGAAAAAAAGCAGAGCTTATTTTGAAAGTGTTCAGTATGAACAATGGGAAGAGAGGTTAAAGACTATTGAAACTCTGGTGCGGCTCAGCTCACATTCAAGTACGTCAGTTTCAAATGCCTTGCCTCAGTTGGGAAAGCTGAAACACATCTGCGATATACAGGAAGGGAAAAACAGACAAGAGCGGCTTTCTAAGAGGGCCCAGTTCAGAGGTGAGGAGTACTTCCAAGTTCTTCAGCCAGCCTGGGCGGCTGCTCTCAAAAGCCCCTCCCTTTACCTGGCTTCCTTAAAAGGTGCTTGGCAACTAAGGGTTAAGTCTGCAAGCATGCAAGATGTGAATGGGCTTTAGAGAGTGAGCTAGGGGGGTTAAGTATAGGGTTAAACTAACACAATGAGCCATGAGCACAAAGGGAAACATTTCTTTAATTTTTAAAAGGTTTTCATTGCTCATAATAAA
Organism: Peromyscus melanophrys; assembly: GCA_902168415.1. NCBI lineage: Eukaryota > Metazoa > Chordata > Mammalia > Rodentia > Cricetidae > Peromyscus > Peromyscus melanophrys. The sequence continues at coordinate 28,778 of CABHPR010134706.1, read as the reverse complement.
CTGAATGAACTTGCAGTTGCATGTAAACATTATTCTGTGCCCCGAAGACACTGCGGTTTACAGTTTTCAAAGCTTAAATTGATTCTACAAGCCAGACTGAGACTAACTATGGAGGAGCTGTGGTCATTGCGATGCTGGAAAGGGCATCAAGTCACGCCTCTGCCTCTGGTACCACATTTGGAAGTCAACCACACACACACACACACACACACACACACACACACACACACACAGTAGGAGTCATTTAGTAAAGGGTCAACTTCACATTTCTTTCCACTCTTAAAGGTAACATTACTGATTTCTCACATGCTAATGGAAGCCATATTAATTGCCATAGCACATTCAGATTTGAAGTCATAAATACACACATATTAAACCCTCTAAGGATTAATTTGTATTTTATCAGCTGTGAAAAGGGTGATTTTTTTTAAACATATCTAGACTTAAGAGGTAGCCTTATTAGGCATTCATTGAAAAACAAATTGTGCATATATTTTGTAAGAAGGTTAAAAAAAGAGCTCTTTCTTCTCAAAAGCTATGCAGGGCAACTGGGGAAGCAATTAGTGTTTATATACTAGACAGACACAGCTTTGGAAGTTTCTGACATATAAATATTTGTGTGTCTAGTTAAACAGGAAAAGGGTGATGAGGAATGCCATGTGGCTATGCATTTTCTCATATCCAAATGTAAGGGACTCCCAGCATTGCGTATCACCATGTTGAGGGTTTTTTTGTCATTTGCTGATGAAGACTGTCACTATATCCCTGGTCCTTTGTATTCATGTCCCAGAGTCCTTTCCCTGAGCTATCCTAAAGGGACTATGGCTGAGGTTCCCTGGGAAGTTGAGCTCAGTCCTCATGGGCACAGCTTGTGGCAGGTCTCTGGCTTTGGGCATCTCAGAGAAACTGGATGGAGAGGGCTCCACTTTCTTACACTCGCTTCAAGGGAAAAACAGCAAGAGTGTCTCAAGAGTACCTCAAAGAACCCTGCTCCTGTTTGTGCTTTCCTTTCCGAAGAGGCTCCTTTCGGCGGGGCTTACTTAGCTCATTTGCGACTAGGAAATGTTAAGTGGTCCAGCTAGCTCAAGGAACCAAACCAGAAGGGAAATAAATGTCCTCTGTCCTGTGCTTCCTCCAAGGGGTTCCCCAGGGAAGAACACTCTCCCAACTTCTTTTGGAAGTAGCTTTCGCAATCTAATAGATCTCATTGTCAAATGCCTTGTTAAACCTTTACAAGGATGTGTGTATGTATCCTGCTCAGCAGTGGTGAGACTCGAAATTCTGTCAGGGAGGCACAGTAACATTGGTCCCCCATGACTTGTTCTATGGTTGATGGGGAGCAGTTTCCTCTGATCTTTCCCAGAAAGTAACACGACAAGACTCCCTCCCACCCCAGAGCCCCAAATCCCCATTTTGTATCCCCCTCACCCAGGAGAAGGCATCTTGGGGAATATGGCAGCGGGCTGGTGTTTTATGCCCCATGAATTTTACCTTTCAGGACACGTGTGACTCCTGCTTTGCTGTAGAAATGTGTATTTGGGAAGTCGTGTGTACTTGCTGCTGCTTAGTTTCTACCTGGCTGTTCAGATCACTGTTTGCTCTGTAGATGGTGTTGTGTGAATGGGGTTAATTTAAATAATTTCCCTCTGCATCTTCCCTTGCTCTGGAACTACAAAGGTTTGGCTTCGAAAATGAATAGCCACTGCTCGTGGCCCTCCCCAGACGTTGGCTGCTTCCCCAGACTCTTTCTGCTGGTAGCTCAGATGGCCTTTGACTAATGAGGTGACCTTAAAAGAAGCAGTTGCTGAATGTTCCTTGTGACTGGCCCATGGTGGTGACAAGTGTGAACTGCACACAGAGCAAATGTTCTCAAGCAGTCACTACTGATGTCACTGGCTTGCCAGTGAGCTGGTCCTGCCAGGCTCAGGACCCAAGTAATTTATATTACCACGAATTAACAGGATCCTAGCTAAGTGTTAACTGCCCATTATCACTTGTCACCACGGTTAATAGTCACCAAATACTGATGACTTTAGGCATAGGTGTTTTATTTTTCCTTTGTAAAGAGATTATAGCTTTAGAATTAATGAATTTCAACTCTGGCTTTCTGGAAAATTCCTACCAATCTGTACATGAAGGCCTGTGGCATGTATGACTCTTTGATAAGCGTCCTAGGAGATTATTTATTAAGCCAAAGCTTTAAAGTAAAAAACAAAAAGGGGGGAAGAAAGTTACTTCTGTAAACAGCAGACATTCTCAAAGGCAGAAGTTACAGAAGCACATTTTCAGTGTCACTAAAACTGAAGACTGAGTGTCCTATTCTAGGTGTGGCACAGGTGATCCTCTAGGGCCACCTCTGAGGTTGCCCAGGGACATATAAAGCTCCCCTAAGTGATGAGGCAGAGGTCAAAGTCCCATCAAGAAACCTATATAACTTCCTCTGCTGGCTTCGGATGTCCTTGGAGCCTCTTCCTGTGCCTTGGCTACCTGTGCTGGCTTTTCGGGAAGGCAGGTGGGGCTTTTGGGCAGAGCTTCTGGGAACACTCCTGTTCTCTGCCTCCCTGGAAAGCCCCAGGGGTCGGGACAGCATCTGCCCACTTCATGTCTCTCTAGCTCATATAGAATTTTCAAGTTCATGAGTTCCTTAGCCTCCTCCTACATCTCCAACTCACCGAGCCCGTGTTCCTGTACTCTGGGGCGTGTGGTTCTTCCTAGTGAAGTCTGGAGCAGGTGGATAGAGTTCAGGAACAGGTGGCTGATGGGGTCTGGAAGGACAGTGCCTGATCCCACTGCGCCAGGGAGCTGGGGTCCAAACACTGACCCCTCAAAGAGCCTTGTAAGCACAAGAAGCAGTTCGTTTCCTCAAACTGAGAAGACACATTCACTTCATTCCTCTCACCCATGCTCTGTGGGGTTCAACTCACCCCGGTGAAGCAGAGTAGGGCTGTGATGGAATTTCCAGACTAGATGCCCTTTGCCACCCAGGGTATTGTTATCTCACTTCACCAGGGTCATGAGGTTCATCTAGAGCATGGCATGTCAGAAGGGCCACCAGCAATGACACTGGGATGTTATTGGTGGTCTGAATAGCATTCACCCACGTGAACCAATCTTGCCCTGAGCTTATAGGAGGGTTCGGCCATACAGCTATGAAAGCATGATTGTCCTAGCTGCAGGTCTCTAGCGCTTAGAAAAATCTCAGTGGCTGATGGGTCCATAGGTCCTGTATCTGCAAAACTATTCCATGCTGAACATGTGCAGAATGTTTTTCTTGTCATTTCTTCATGAATGATTCACTATGCAAACTATTTACATAGCATTTACATGTTATTAGGTATTATATGCAATCTAGAGATGACTTGAAATGTAGGGAGGAGTGTGGTGTATGTAAATCTTACGCTGTTTTACATAAGCACCCAAGCATCTGTACGTTTGTCTCCAAGGGATTTCTTAAAACAAACGCTCATGGTACCAAGGGATGGCTGTGTACGCTTTGAACTGCTGCAAGGCTTGCTCACCTTTCATATACACCTGACACTGGACAGTGATGCTGTGCCTGAGACAGTGTCCATTTTGAGTGACGTGTCCTTTTTGATTTCTGCATCAAACGACATTAAGCAGCCAGTCTATGAAATTTGATGGTATCAAAACTGGGCCCATTCGGTGGCCATTTGCACACTCCCCTTCTTTACCGCCCCTCGTCTTCTGCTTGTGGTAGCAGGTGCCTCTGCAGGAGGGAGGCTTAAGCAGCGTGTTAAGTGAATACTCCACTTTAGGACTTCAGTTCTGTGTGTGGGGGTAGTTACTCACTGACACGGCAGGAGGAGCGCTGTCCAGAGACTGAGTCACTGCCTTTCCTCACCAACTGCAGCATTTAGGAATCAATGTCCCTTTTTGGAACTCGTGAGGTTTTGTTTTGTTTTGTTTTGAGCAAATGAAGTCATTGTCTACAAGTGACCACAGGCCAGGTGTGTACCTCAGCAAACATCACCAGAAATCCTCTTCTAAAGCATAGTCACTCAGCTTTGCTTATACTTTATGAGTGTAGCAGTTTTGAAATCTATTTTAGTTTTTTGGTTGTAATGGGCAAAGAAAACGAGTGTTTCTTAGAGGAAATTTCCAAGTATCTCTTACTCGTTTGGTTTTCATTCACTCATCTTAAGATATGTGTAGCTTTGTTTTCAAAGCTCACCATATGACAGATGACATGGTTGGGATTTGCTGGGAACAGGTTTGCTTTTGCAGCGTTCGCATTTGGGGAGGTGGCCTATGCTTGAGCTCACTGTGAGCACTGATGTAGTTGCTTAATCAGCAGCTTGTCTGTGTTCAGCCTCAACTTGGGGCTACTGTACAGGACTAGATGGGGTAGTATGGGAGAGCACAGCCACACCCCTGAGGCTAGGTGGAATAGGGCTAGCCAAGTCCTAGACTGACAACCCTAAGCTGGGAGAAGGGAACCTGGAGAAGAAGCTGGATGTGGACCTCCAAGTCCAGAGAGACTCTATCACAGTCATCAACTGGCCACTCCTGTGTGCTGGCTGTATATCTGAGCTTCTTGGGTGAGTATTAGAGCTTGTTTGTTTGAACGCAAGTTTCTACTGTGTTTAGAAGAAACCATGGCTGATCACGGATGTGCCTTTCCTACTGGGGAGCATTTGAAGTAGCCATAGAGAAGGAAAGAATTCTAAAGAATTATTTTAATCTTTCAAATAGGCCACCTGAAGTGTTCAATACAAATTGTTTGGTTATTACCTCTCTCTCTCTCTCTCTCTCTCTCTCTCTCTCTCTCTCTCTCTCTCTCTCTCTCTCTCTCCCTCTCTCTCTCTCTCTCTCTCTCTCTCTCTCTCTCTCTCTCTCTCTCTCTCTCTCTCTCTCTCTCTCTCTCTCTCTGTGTGTGTGTGTGTGGTTAGGCACAAGTATATGGAGACCAGAGGACAACCTTTGTTGTCATTCCTATGGTGACATCTACCTTATTTTTTCAAAGCATGTGTCCTTCTGGCCCAGAAATCACTAACTAGGTTAAACTGGCTGATCAGAAAGCCCTAGGGATCCTCCCATCTCTGTCTCTCTAGCACTAAGATTACAGATGCAAGCCATTATGCTAACATTAATAGGCATATACTCTCTCTCTGTGTGTGTGTGTGTGTGTGTGTGTGTGTTGGAAATTGAACTTAGGTACTGATGGTCTGGCTTTTGCAAAATGTAAGAACTCAGCCTCAAAGATGCAAGTTTAGAAGGGGGTTGTGCTGAAGCTGGGTTTACATGAGAGACCACACACTCTGAAGATAAGTCTGGCACCCACAGACCCACCTGTAAGGTTGCTGGGGCAGTGCTTGCAACAGAGGAGTAAATGTGGGTATAACCGGTGCTGGGAGTTGTTCCTTCCTTAGCATAAACCTGGGTGGCTCCTCACTTTCCCAGTGACCGCCAGGGACAACAACATCTCTCCAGCTTGCAGAGTGCTGGTCAGTGCTGGCTTGGCATCACCCATACCTTAGGACATCACATTGTTCAGGAACGGCAGACTTGTGGAGCAGGTGACATCCCTGAGTGTCAATTGGAAGCAAATGATATGTACAATTACATTAAGAAAGTGAAGGCAGATCTGGTAATTAGCTGAGAGTCAACTTACTGGACACATGTGCTCAGTAATGTGCGTTAAAGGAGTATGAATTCGTAGACATAAGAAGAATCTATTAATAATTAAGTTGGGATTGGGGATAAAGCTCTGTTGGCAGAATGATTGTCCAATATTCATGAAGCCCTGGGTTTTTCATAAACTGGGTATGGTGGTGCACACCATAATTCCAGCCCTTGGGAGGCAGAGGCAGAAGATCAGAATTCAAGGTTTTGCTTAGCTACATAATGAGTTTGAGGCTAGCCTTGGCTATATAAAAACTTGTCTGGAGGAGGAGGGGGGAAAGAAGCAGAAGCAGAAGGAGAAGGAGAAGAAGGAGGAGGAGGAGAAGGAGGAGAAGAAGTTGCTAGATATTTTCCCCACTTTATACAAATTTGTTAAGAAAATGTATTTCGTCTAAAATAAGAGCCTCAGCCCAATGCCAACAAAACCATCTCACCTTTCACTTTCCAAGGGCAGACCCTGTCTCCTTGCTTCCAACTCTGAATTTGGTTCCAGGTTTGGTGCCTCAGCGACCAGTTCTATCAATAGCACAGGCCACAATACAGCATCTCAGACCTTCCTGCCCACGTCTCCACAGCTCTACATGAATTTCCTCTAGGAACCATCAATTCTCACAGGTGTGAAGGAGCCCCATGGCCGTTCTATCAACATCATAGCATGTTCAGTGAAAGTGAGTCCCTTACAGAAGTCTGCTGGTGAAGAGCTTGCCAGCTCCCAGTCTTTCACCCAGCAGGGCAATCAATAATGTATTATTTCCTTCACCACCGTGCCCTGGACTTTCCCATTTGGAATTAGTTGTTGAGTGTAATATTGGGTAGCAGCCATCCATTTCTGCTGGCCTCTGACGTGTGACCACTCTGAGTCTGACAGCTCTGGGGGATTGGATCTCTTTGTGTTTGGCCAGAGAGTTTAGAGTTGAGGACAAATCTAACTGATCCATCTCCTTAGCCTCACCCCCAAACCCTGAATCAGTCTGCCTTTTCTCCTGCCCTCATCTACCTCTTCAGTGACCTCTCCCAACAGGAGAGATGGGCAAACTGTTACCCAGCCTTCCTAAGGTTTCCTCCTGCACACCAGTCTTTGATTTCATACTCTCATTGTGTAGAAATTGACCTTCTCTACTGTACCGTTTACTGTCTCCCACGATCTTAAACTCTTTGCTGTGTTTAGAGTATGGTCCGCTGAGACAAGCTCCATAACTTGTTTCTTGGGTTGTGCACACAGTAGTGAGCTCATCCCTCTGACGTCCCTGCTAAGTTTGGGCTCCCTGTTTCCAGGCAAGCACTCTGCTGCAAATCGGGCCTCCTGAACCTCGTTTTACCCACCTTCTCTGCTTAGATCAGGCAAGCCAAATGATTGTGCTGTTAAGGTTTTATTTACTTTGAATTTCAGTGTTTTATGAACATATATTTGATACACGGTAATGAAAAGTGACGCCTCTTGTTATTTACGGCTTGTCTCTCGGAGCTCTCCCTCGCTCTGCTTGCCTTTCTCGGTGGTTATTGCTGGGGGTGGAGCTGGTGGTCTTTGAAGCAGGGGAGTTCACCACTGGTTCACTGAGGAGTGTGAGCTCCAAAGCAAAGACCAAAAGACATGTTTTCACAGGACAGAATTTTGTCAGCTGTGGGCGGCGGAGTCCCTTGCTTTTTAACACTTTATGCCACAGTTGGGATTCTATAGGGTTGCTCAAAGAACTTGGCCGGACCAGAGATGGGCCATCTGTCATTGAGACCAGCCTCTCCTGTCTTCTTCATCTCTGGATTCTGTTTCTTTCTTTCTTTTTTTTTTTTAAATTATTTATTTTTAATTAGCCTTCCTAGTGGCATTTTTCAGGCAGACCTTCCCCACACCACTCCTGTCTTTTATCTCCCTGCCCCTCTTCCTTAGTGTTAATCTTGACCTCAGCATTCCGCTCTCTGCCGGAGAACCTCGTATGTCCTTTGTCCTCCCTGCTTCCCTCCTTTCACTCCTCTTTGCCCTCATCTCATCTCCTGGGCCCCTTTCCAGTTTACTGTCCTTTGCCCAGCTTTGCTTCCATCAAACACACCTTGTTGACAATTAGAAACTAGGTCTGCACGTGAGAGAATAGGTGGTATTTGTCCCCCTAAGTCTGGGTTACCTCACATAATATGTTTGCAAGAATATCCGTTATCCTGTCAATTCCACAATTTCTGTTTTCTACTCCGTTAGCTTCATTTGTAGCTCTCTTCTCCCATTTTCACAGGAAGTATGTCCGCTGACACCAGGAGTGAGAGGAGAGGAGAGCTGAAGTCTTCAAGTTGGCTCTGAGTGGTGGAAGGGTTGGGTCTGCTGTAGGACTTCTTAGACGGCTGGAAGGCTTGATGGTAGTTGTATCGGGGTCTATGAGAGAAAGGCCAGTCTCTGAACACTCTAGATTGTGAATCTCACAAGAGTGAGGAGTCTTCAGGAGGGCTCACAGGAAAATCCTGCTGAAAAAACTACACTATGCTCCTTGTGGATAAAGAAGACAGGCTTTGTACCACATAAGATGGTGTGTGTGTGTGTGTGTGTGTATGTGTGTGTATGTGTGTGTGTGTGTGTGTGTGTACCTGACCATGCATGCAAGTGTCTGTGTGGAGGCCAGAGGTTGATGTCCGGTTCATATAGGGTGTTTTCTTCAATTTCTCTCCACCTTATGGATTCAGAATCTCTTACTGAACATGTGCTCACCATTAGGCTGGACTGGCTGGCGAGGTAAATCTCCATGATCCTCACATCTCTGCCTCCCAGTGCTGGGAGCACTGGCTATGCCCAGATCTCTATACCTGTGCTGAGGCTCAGAGCCTCAGCCTCAGGGCCTCATGCTTGAGCAGCAAGCAGAATTTATCCATAGAGACATCTCCAAACCCTATCTCTTATGCTAAGTGGATGCACCTAAGGACCCTGTCTTTGAACCGGCTCTGTATCTTGTGACTGGGATTAGCACCTTTATTTACATAAATTCTGTAAACACTTCCTTGCATAACACATTTCATTTCTGCTAATGGCCCTTGCTCATTATCTTCTCATTTGATCTAGTCAATAAACAACAGAATATATTATAGCAACTCCCGAGGAAACCATGTTTTCTCTCATAAAATCTTAGAAGATGAAACTATTACACCAGCCATCATAGAAGGGACACAATCCTGTGCTAAGCCAGTAAGTGAATATTCCTGACTCCTTGGGCTGGTCTGATGTTAAAATTGATATCAAGTCAAAGGATTCCTCAAAAATTGTCATGAGACCTATTGGTTCCTGAGTTTTCCTAGAGCCTGCTCCCCTTGGGGGCTCCCTCCTATGCCTGGGATTGTATGAATCCATGTGGACCTGCACCAGTGTGTACAGGTGAACTGCACAATAGATTCGATCATATTTACGTCTTCCTAATATGTTTATTTCAGAATCCTGCAATGCTATAATTTCCCCTCCTTTTATCCAGAAGAGACCAGCTTCTCCCCCTCCCTGGGCTGGATTAATGCTTAATGATGGCGTGGGAGGAGGAACAAAGTCTGCTGGGTGTGATCAGAGGTTCGTCTTTTCAAGCACTGCTAACTCCTTTGTCCTAAGCTGCTCACCAGCCTCCTGCAGGGCTTCCTGCAGAGACGACTTGATAGAGTTCAGATTCTTCTGGCCCCGGGCAGCAGAGCAGATTCCTGGTGGCTTGTGGACAAGGGCCAGCTCCGGGGACCACAACCTCCTGGTGCTGGAGCCTTCAGGGACCAGATGGTAGAGACAGCTGGAAATCCAGGGGCTATGCTTCACTCTTCTTGCAGAGTTGGGGTGGGGAGGGTAACTCTGAGGTCTCCTTCACAGTGGTGAGAACCTGGAGGACCACAGCAAACAGGTATGTGCAGCAAGTTGGCCCCCTGGAAGGAGAGACTCACCATTCATGGACAGGAAGCCTGATGCCTTTTAGAAATGTTGGTGTTGCATGAACAACCGGAACCGGGCTGCCACTGCAACCTTCAGGAGGGTGTTTGGATGTGGGGGTGGGGCAGGAAAACCATGAAGTTGGTCTTCCTTGGATGCTGGGCTCTGTGAAGTCCACTGTAGTCCTCAGGGTAGTCTAACACCTGTCCCTTCCTGGTGTGGCATTTGGAGACAAAGACAGCTTCCACTCACTGAATCCTCAGTGAGTGCAGGAGGGTAGGGGGGTGCTTCAGGGGGAACTCTGGTTTTCTATGGTTGCCAGCAAGAGAACTATCTCTGACCCCAAAACAGAAAGATCATTTCGTAGATGGATCTGAGGATCTGAAGAACCTACAGGAAGGAAGAAGATGGAATTGGCAAGTAGGATGGAGCCTGGCCTCCCAGACGCCAGGGACAGGAGGCCAAGCTGAGGTCCAGACACCACAGATGGACTAATGAGAGTGAGAGGAGGCTCTCTGGCCTTGCCTTTTAGTTCCTGGTAAGATGGTGCTTGAAAGATCTCAGAGCTTTGTGGGATGTGAGGAAGAACTCGCCACAGACTCACTTCTGTCCTCTCTCAACACTTCTCTCTCAACACTTTTTTTTTTTTCCGAGATAAGGTTTCTCTGTGTAACAGTCCTGGCTCTCCTGGAACTGGCTTTGTAGATCAGACTGGCCTCTGACTCAGAGATCCACCTGTCTCTGCCTCCCAAGCGCTGGGATTAAAGGTGTGCGCTGCTACCACCACCACCTGGCTTCCCTTTCACCATTTTGACAGGAAGATGACTCCGGTACCAGGAACAAATCATCTTAGGTCCCTGTGGGTTCCTGAAACGTAGCTTTCTAAAATAATCCCCGTAGGATGGATCCCAAGAATGCCAACTCCTTCATTTCTGGATTCTACCCCTGTTCGCTGTGCTCAAGAGTGAACCCTGCCATAGGTTGCTGTGTGATTTTGGGTGAGGTTTGGGCTGCCTCTTCTTCCATGTCTAAAATGAAGAGTCTTCCAGGGGCGGGACTGGGGTCCCCTTCTATGGACTCATCTGCTTCCCAGTGTTTCTCCCTGGGCTGTGGACAGATGGATGAATAGAAAGGACTGTGATGTTGGGGGATTATCGAGCAATCTGGTCCCAGTGGAGAAGCAGAAATGGGAAAGTTAGTTTCTGAGCAAGAACAAGTATCATTCAACTCCGCCTAGTGATTTGATGATAGAATAATTAAGTGACCTATCTTCTCAGGATACATATTAAAATAAATAGGCGCCATCTATCATATGTCATCATTTTGTCTAAAACACATATGAAAAGATTTGTGCATACCAACACATTATGGAACAGGACAGAACTTGAATCAGTGGCCTCAATTTGAACTTGCAAATGCTTTTAATTTTAAAAAGTATTTGAGCCAGTCGCTTTCATAAATGAAGTTACAAGCACTTGGCAAAACAGAGGAGTCACCAAGTTGTACAAATATTTTCCTAATAGTTTGGCTTTTTTTCATTCCTTTAAATATCAAGTAATAATGTTTTTTAATGTTTTTGTAAACATGGGATGTTTTAATGCCTGAGAAGCCGTATGTCATAAATAAGCTTTATTATCTGTCAAAAAGGATGAAAATATAACTTTACATTTCTGTTTTAAAGTAATTTTAGTGCCTATTAGCTATAAAGTAACAGTTATATATAATTTAGAGTATGTAGTCACTCCAAACAACTTGACATTTTCACACAAACAGGGAGGCGTAATAATAGCCCTGGGATTTCATTGGAAGTATGCAGCACTACAGGATATTAAAATAACTTATGGTGCACTGTAATTCTTGTTTTGTATTTGTCCAAGTAGTTGGGAAGCAGGCAATAAAGTAGTAAAATAAAAAGCTGGGCTGAAACTCCAGCGCCCTTGTTCTTAAAGTTGCAGGCGCCCTTTCCCTTGAAGTGTGGTTAATCTGTCTGGGTTTCTGTGTCAGCCTTCACTCTTTCTTTCTCTATCATATCTTCCGTCGTGGTGACAAGTCCTTTGCCTTAGCTTATTCCCGAAGATATTTCAATGGCTTCTCTAAGGAAAACTCGCTGTTCTTGTGTAGGTGGGAGCCCCTGGCTCTTCCTTGGTAGAAGGAGAGCAGGTTACTTGTTGCTTTTAGGAGGATGTGTGGACTCCATTAAGAGTTTGGTTAAAACCAACACGCCAACAAGTGAACACAGAACCCCAACTGGCAGTGATGGTTTGAAGTCTATAAACAAGATTCACCACACACTCAGCCAGGGTGAGTCTAAATGTTCAGCAGACTGATCTCTGCGTGTGGAGTGTGCATGCAAACGAGGCGCAGCAATACATCTCCTCTGGCTGGCTGGAAGGTCAGGTGATTCACTTAGGCTGCTGGAAGCGTATCTTTGAGGAAGGGAGTGTTGTGTGAATGCTGTAAACCAGATGTAAGGGCACTATTTAACCCACTTAAGAGAAAAAGCCATTTACTGCATCACTCACAGGCTGACATATAATTATGCTTGCCTCATTAAAGCATGCCCAACATTATCCTCTCGCTGGCAACCTGTCCTGCCACATGTCCTTGAACAGAACGAGAAGGCATTTCTTTAACACACTCCTTAATTGTGCCTTTGCATTAATTTTGATTGACTTTTGCCCATTGGAAGGCTCACAGTATCATTTGGATCCAGCAACACACACAAAAAATGAAGACTCTCCATACTCCATCCCTAAATATTATTCCTGAGAGAGAAGCTAAGGAAAAACATAATTTTTTGCATGGTTCAAGGTGGGTACCATTTATAATCTCCATATTGCAATTAAAACCACTCAAGGGTTTGACTTCTGTTAATTTTAATTGAAGTGGTATGCGGGTAGGGATTAGGTGAGAACACAGATGTGCACAAAATTAATACAGACCCGGAGAAATGTCTTTTCTCCATAAAAGGACCGACCAAATGTTCACAGATGGAGTTTGAGAGGACCCTTATTGAGTGATCCAGTAGGACTCACTTGGGTCATTCTGTGGAGGCTGAACACACTTTTTATTGGAGAAGACACACCCCTTTCTTTTCCTTTCTAAATCGTTGCTGCACTTGATTAGCTAATGTCATTAATTTGCATCAGTGCACCTAAATGAAAGTAAAAACAAATTAGTTCAATAAATGTGCTTTATAGATGATGGCTTAAGGAGGTGGGTCATCCTCAGCTAAAGGATATTAATTAGAGATATTAACTGTGGAAGTCTGTAGATAGAGTTTTCCTGCTGGGCCCACAGTCAGGACAAACCTCTCTCACCCGCCAGTCCCACAGCCGCTCAGACCCAACCAAGTAAACACAGAGACTTATATTGCTTACAAACTGTATGGCCGTGGCAGGCTTCTTGCTAACTGTTTTTATAGCTTAAATTAATCCATTTATATAAATCTATACCTTGCCACATGGCTTGTGGCTTACCGGCATCTTCACATGCTGTTTGTCATGGTGGCGGCTGGCAGTGTCTCCTCAGCCTTCCACTTCCCAGAATTCTCTCCTCCTTGTCCCGCCTATACTTCTTCCTGCCTGACCACTGGCCAATCAGTGTTTTATTTTTTGTCCAATAAGCAACATGTTTGACATACAGACCATCCCACAGCAGAAGTCTCTCCTGTCAGTTGAGGTGTTGGGGACAAAAGTAGAAGAAGAAACAAAAGGGGGGACAGTGTGAAGGGATTAGGAGATTTTTTTTTGCTGTGGTTTGGCTGCAGAAGTGTAGACTGAATTCAGGGCTTTGCACACACTGGATAAGTAGTCTACCATTGAGCCACATGGCCGGCCCTTCTTTCACTTTTTATATTGAGACAGGGTCTCACGAAATTGTCCAGGCTGGCCTTGATCTCACTGTACAGCCCAGTCAGTTTGAACTTGCAATAATCCTACCTTAGTCTCCCACTGTGAGTAGCTACAAGCACAGGCCTCCTGTGCTAGAAAAGAGAGAGCTCTGGAAAGGTGCTCATACCCGATTCTTCTGCTGTTCCTGCACGCTAATTGTGACTGTCACATAGCAGGTGTGCAATAAAACATTTTGGATAAACAGAAAGATGAATTTGTATACTACATTTTTAATTTTAACACAGACTTCCCAATATCTTTAAATGAATAATGAATGACAGAAAGCATATCACCTTAAACTTCAATCATTTATGACTTCACGGCACGATACCTCAGCCTCTGAAGAATTTCACATGAAAAGAGGCAAAAACTGAAAATTAATACAAAATCCCATAGTTTCCAATGCAAGTTAATTCTTAAAGTGAATCTGGTAAAAATTTGAAGACATGGAAATTTAACTTCAAATAGAAATCTGGTGAAGACCATTGCGGATGCCTCTCTTAGAGATGCCTCCCTTGCCTGCTCTTTATAATTCACCCATAAGGCACAGGACATGACCGGGCTCCAGGCCAAGACTTTGAATGGCATCTCTGGATGAGACTTTGCAGTCTGCCCCTTCCTCATGCTGTGTAGCTCCCTGCTCCCATTACATTCAGCCACAAGTAAGCTCCCTGAAGGAGATAATCTATGTTGTGATTGAATTTCTCCTAAGGTCTTTCGGCCATTTTAACCTAACTCTCTTTTGTGTGTGTGCGTGATCCTGTGGTGGTGTATGTGCACATGTGAAGGTAGATATATGCCCCCACCTCCTTTTTTGAGACAAAGTCTTTCACTAGCCTAGAGCTTGACAGATTAAGCTAGACCTGACTGGCCAGTGAGTACCAGGATATCTGTCTCTGACTCCTGAGTGCTGAGATTACAAGCATGCACCACCACGTCTGGGATCCAACTTGGGTTGTCATGCTTGACAAGCACTTTACCAAGTGGACAGTCTCCCTGGCTCTAAAGCCCAACTCTCAGCTGAATTGGAAAGACATGGTCATATGCCAAATAAACAGCCATCTAAAACCAGAATTCCAGCCGTGTGAGAAGGCTGTGGCTACATTTTAGTGACTCAAGATTTGGGGGCAACTTCTTGACTAGTGTCTGGGCTACTGGACTAATTAACTTTTCTGTTAACGATTACATTTTATCCTCACAAAATACAAATGGTTCTGAAAAATCGAGATATAACCTGGCATAATTATGAGGTCTCGAATATCTCTTTTATGAATTTCACAGTTCTCCCAAATTCTCAGGTTGAAATATCATTAGCTAAGACACAGGGGTCTGAGTTGATAGACGTGACATTGGCAGAGAGGATGAGTTCAATTCCAAAGGGATCATGGGAGTTAGAAAAATTCAAAAATGATTTATCATCTCTACCACATATTTTACTAATTGGATGAATGTTTTAATTTGATTTTTCTCCCCCCTGAAATTCTATCAGATGAGATCTGACAGAGATGCTTCTGCTTGCCTGCCATCAGCTAGGACCTGAGAGCACTTCCTTTCATAGCTTTTCCAGGCAAGTCAGTGCCCTTAGGGCTGGATCAGGTGATGGAGAAACCAGGGCAGCTCATAGCCCAACAGTTCTAACACCCAACCACTGGCCAGTGGTGGTCTCTGACACTTTGTTCTACTTTGTATACCTGACTGATAGCACAGTGACTTCCTAACTTCCCAGCCTCCATAACACCTGTTTCTATCAAGATGACATTAGATAGTGAGAGAGAGAAATTAGAGAAAATTTGTACTCAAGTCATGGCCCTTGCAAACATTTGTCTACATAGCCAATAAATTTGTCCGATACAACAGGCTGCTGTGGCCTGAAGTGGATACCCGAGACAGGTATTTGTAGGTCACCTGAGGCCAGCCTGAGGACTGGGAGATGTCACCATCTCTGCTCCAATTTGATCCACTTCAGCTGAATTCAGTTCTGCAGTGGAGGCAATGGTGTCTTTCGTGCTTGATTAAAGAACTAAAGAGCTGAGAGAGTCCTTTGTTTATTCTTCTCTTCATTGACTCCTGTCTAAAACTCCAGGCAAAGCAATCATCCTGAGGTTTGGTGCTGGTTCCTAATAGATTCCTGCGTTTTCTTAGGAAGAGAGAATCACTAAGGATGCACCTAATGTGCCCTTCTCCATGACCTTGGCATCTTAGAGATAATTTTTTCTAAACCACACTGTTAACAGTTGGGATAATCTAAACTATGCTTCAGTAACAAACAGCCCCCGGGTCTCATTCATAGTGTAGCTAAGGTGCCTCTTTCCCTTGTTAAATGCCTAGGGCTGGAGAAGGAGCAGCAGTTAAGAGTACTTACTACTCTTCCAGGGGACAGTGGTTGGTTCCCAGGCCCCATATGGCGGATCACAACTGCCTGTTCCAGAAAATCTGATATCCTCTTCTGGCCTGCAATGCACCTGCATGCATGTGATGCACAGACACACACATACTCATAAAATAATAAATAAATCTTAGAATAAAACATGCCCAGGATCTGGGTTGATACAGCAACTCTACTCTGGAAACTTGCCTGGCCTTAGAACAGGACAGGAGCGTTCTCTTGAAGCTTTCGTGAGAAATGAACAGTATTTTTTGGTGTCACTTTTGCCAAGATCTCATTGGCCAGAGTAAGTAATGTAATCAGCTCTGAACTATGGTGGAAAGAGCTGTGAGACCCTCTGTGTCTGAAAGAGGAGAGAGAGCAGGAGTACTTGGAACAGCCTTGAGCTTCTAATGTGAAGTTTTCTTTGACTCTCTCAGATATGTCCAAGCTCTGACACTGTGACAGGTCCCAAGAACTGACTAGCTATGTTTTAAAATGTGGCAAAAAAGATCTGTCCTAGTTAGGGTTTCTATTACTGTGAAGAGACACCATGACCACGGGATCTCTTATAAGAAAACATTTAATTGGGGTGGCTTACAGTTCTGAGGTTCGGTCCATTATCATCATGTTGGAACATGGCAGCGTGCCGACAGACATGGTGCTGGAGAAGGAGCTGAGAGTCCCACATCTAGCAGACAGTAGGAAGTGGTCTGTCACAGGAGGCAGTATCTTGAGCATATATGAAACCTCAAAGCCTTCCTCCACAGTGACACACTTCCTCTAGCAAGACCACACCTACTCTAACAAGGCCACACCTCCTAACAGTGCCACTCCCTGTGAGATTATGGGGACCAGTTACATTCAAACTACCACAAGATCTAATAAAAATTTAAGTAAGTTTTAGGTTGGGCCCCATTCATTATTGTGGGCACCATGCTGGCCATGGGTTGGCATATATTTTTGTTTGTTTGTTTATTTATTTAGTTTTACATGTATGAGTGTTTTATCTGTCTGTATGTATATATGTGGACCATTTGTGTGCCTGGTGCCTGCAGAGTTCAGAAAAGGCATTGGATCCTTTGGAACCAGAGTTAAGGATGGTTGTGAGCCACCATTATGGGTACTAGGAGCTGAAGCTGTGTCCTCTGCATGAGCAACAAATACTCTTAACCACCGAACCATCTCTCTAGCCTCCATGGGCCATTGACAAACACAGACTACGTAGACTATAAAAGCCTCCCAGACCTTCCTAGCATAGCCTTGTTTTGAAGAAGGCAGAAATGGAGCTTGGTTAGAGGGCATCTTCCTGGCTTCCTCGCATGTGCACCTGCTGCTTTGGGAAGCCTGGTATGGCTCTCACAGAACCTCAAGAATACACTCTTCTTGTCCCCTTTGGCCTCACTGCCAAGGTGCCAGCAGGGTGACATTCTCCAGCCTGTCAGAGTTGAAGGGCTGGGAAGGCCCATGGCCTAGAACACTGTAGAGATGAACCAGCCACTCCAGTGGTCAAGGACCCATTGTCCGAGTTCCTGCTGACAGCCAGACAGAAAACTGCTCTACACAAACTCTCATGTCTTTCTCTCTTGTTCTGTCTCAGAAGACAGAGGTCAAGACACCTCGGGAAGAAGAAACAACCGCATAAGTGTCCAGACCACCAACCTCCAGGCTTTTAAGGGTTGATACTGCCTGTACGGGTGGTATACAAACTGACAGAAATATCAGTATATGGAGAAGAAAACCCATCCAGGAGCCTTCTGGTGGCCTGGACGCTCAGTTCTGCCTTGTACAAAGCTGGACAGCACAAGAAAGGTTGTAGGATTCCACGGTGCTTCAGTTTCAGGGGTGGGGTGGTGTAAGTATGGCTCCATGACAGAGCACTTACCTAGCAAGTGCCCTGAGTTCAATCCCCAGTAGCTCCAAAGAGAAATATACCCACCCATTCTAAAACTTCTGCAAGCGCAAGAGAAGGCCCCACCTGTATCAGCCTCTGGCCAGCAGGGTCATCTCCTCCTACTGTGTTTCAGTGCAGGGGCATGGCCATGTCGTTCCGAGGCCGAAGCGCGTCTCCTCAGAGTGTGCTGTTTTCTCACCTGGTTTGTGCACCTGACTATAGATTCTGACTGCTTTCCATTCTGGACACCCCCATGAGTAGAATCCTTCCTGTGAATTCAACGTGCAGAAACCTTGCCAGTGGAGATCATTTACCAATTTTTGCCATTGAAAATACTGTTGCAATCAGGGACAAGACACATGATGGTGCGTGATTGCTGCTGTCATTTCCTTTCAGGAGAATCCGCAAAAATAGAGCGCTCTGTTCAAAGGCTGTGACAAATTTCAAATCCGCATGAAAACAGCATTTCAGAAAAATCACACATAAACTGACCTTCCTGCTGGTTCTGCCCGAAAGGCTAGATCTTGTATTATACAATCCATTCTTTGCTGTTATTTAGATTTGTATTTTTTTAAAAATGTGTGTGTATGTGTGTGTGTGTGTGTGTGTGTGTGTGTGTGTGTGTGTGTGTGTGT
>CABHPR010134706.1:0-10467 GCA_902168415.1 Peromyscus melanophrys | reverse complement strand
TGTGTGTGTGTGTGTGTGTGTGTGTGTGTGTGTGTGTGTGTGTGTGTGTGCACCTGAGTGTGGGTGGAGGCGTGGAGGCCAGAAGAGGGTGTCAGATGCCCTGGAGCTGGAGTTGCGGATAGTTGTGAGCTGCCCAGTCTTGTTTTTACCACTGAGCCATCTCTCCAGCCCTCTCGATTTGGAGATTTTGCTGGCCGAGAAGCAGAGACTGTATCAGGGCACACTATGACCACATGGCTCTCCTCATGGCAAGTCTTTTCAGTCCTTGTCTATCTGTCCAGTAAGAGATTCGTTCTTTTCTCTCATGTTTAAGAGCTTTTCCATAGGTAAATGATATACGCTTGTCATGTATCTGGTGGATTTGCCTTACGTCTTTTACATCTCGCCTGTAAGATTTATATGTGAGAACGTTTTATAGAATCTGTTGGACTCATGTTCTTTGTTGTAGCACACTCTTTTCCCCCTCAAGTTCAGACATTTATATTTTCTTCTTCTTTTATGACTTGCATTTTACTTTAAAACATCTGCCAGCAATTTTACTGTCTTCTGAGAAGGAAGATATTCCAGTGTGGATCTGAAAGGTCCCCAAGGCCCCTATATTGAAGGAGTGGTCCGCAGCCCACAGGACTGGGGGTGTGTGTGGCAGAACCTTTGGGGAGGGGCCTGGTGAGAGGAAGTGAGGTCATTGAGAGCCTGCTCTGAGTGGGCATTGTGAGCCAGCACCTTCCCTTAGTTTTTGCTGGCCTGTGGTGAGGCAATGGCCTGGCCTCCTGGCTGTTCTCACGGCATTCACTGCCACGCTGTGACTTCAGAAACTAGTTTGGGGGAGTTTGACATGTTGTCGTATTTTTACTAATGTTCTTCTGTAACAATGAATATCATAACTCTTTATTCTGCAAACATTTTTCTTTGGCTTTCAGTAGGTTTTACAGTTGATTCTAAATACTTTTGTTAAAATTACTATTTGGAATTCTGTGTTTCCTGTTACTCTTATAAATATAGGGGGAGATATTGATGTCTACATTTATTTTTACCTGGTTATCTCTGACCCATACTGTTAATTGTGATAATTAATTGAGGTAGGCAGACAATCCATGCAGAATATGCTTCCATCTCATATTTTCTAACATTGCTTCCTTCTTGTCTAGAATTGTCGGAGTGACAATCAAGTCCTCCTGCTTTCTTGGGATAATTACCGCTTGGCCATTTCTAAAATGTACCCTAGTTTTTGTTTTTATTTAGCTCTCCAAACCTGTTATCATAGATTTCTACACAAATTACACATTTTTGGTTTGTACCCTTTCTACTTCCAAAAGACATGGATATGAGTTTTCTTTGATTAATGCTTTATATTTTTAATTTTCAATATTAAATTGATACAAATAAATTAACGAAAAATCACCCAAAGAAGGGTATTTTCAATAAGTCCGCATGTCCCTTAATTCTTCTTCTTAGGAAATCAGATCATTAACGCCACTGAATGGAGTGGTTTGGATTCTTTGTAACCTGTCTTTCTGTCTTTACATATGTGATATTTATAACTTAGAATCATTCTATCTTATAAAAACAGAATTATGTTGCCAGTGGACATGTTTAAGCCAATAAATAAACCGTGAGTATCCATCTGAGCAAGTAAACAACACAAAACATGGACCCAGGAAGACGATCATTTCTCGGTGTCTGGCTGCGGGAAACAGGATCTGAACATTGCTTTCCGGATGACTGTTTCTGGTTTTCTGTTTTAGGTAACACCACACCTTTACCCTGACAATGAAGACACATGCTGCAAGTTTCACTATTCAGGGTGATTTCTCAGCTGTTCAAAGTTCAAAGGAAACAGGACTTCACTCAGCAAACTCAGACCTTGCTACACTCCCCGCTGAGAGCACCAGGCTCTACAGAAGCTTGTGTTCTGTGGAAGGCAGCAAGCTCTCCTCAAACATGTGCTGACTTTGTGTCTTAGAATGGTTCCTGGGTCCATTTTTCATGTGCCTTTCATTCATTTTGTTTCTTTGTTTTTCTTCATCCTTCCTATTCAGAATGTAATTTTGCATTTCTATGTGTAGGGATAGTCACACGGTCTATTGTTACCTTTTGCAACATGGACTGGGATCCTGGTGACATATCCTGACCTTTGCATATACCCCGTCTCTGTCTGTCTGTCTCTGTCTCTCTCCATGTCCTCCCTTCAGGTTGGTTGGTTTTTCTTCTCACCTCCTTTGGTTTGCCCTGTCTTTTCCTAGGTCACATGAGTTTGGACTTTCTCTCCTTAGTCAGGTCCAGCAGCTCTCTTCTGATCTCCACTGTGGTTTATACCAGGCAGATGATCGTTGTGAACTGAGAGCACATTTGTGCTCATACTGTGCTGTACTTTCAAGATGCCTCATGTTGTCTCTGCCTTTATTATTCCTTGTGGGAAGAAAATGATGAAAAGAAAGAAGAAAAACGGGAAAGAAAGAGAGAAAGAAAGAAAGAAAGAGAAGGAAGGAAGGAAGGGAGGAAGGGAGGAAGGAAGGAAGGAAGAAAGGAAGAAAGAAAGAAAGAGAAGGAAGGAAGGGAGGAAGGAAGGAAGGGAGGAAGGAAGGAAGGAAGGGAGGAAGGAAGGAAGAAAGGGAAGGAGGGAGGGAGGAAGGAAGGAAGGAAGGAAGGAAGGAAGGAAGGAAGGGAGGAATAAAAAGAAAGAAAACAAAAAGTCTCCATGGTTCCCAAAAGGAGCTGGGATGAGGAGAGGGCAGTGCTAAGGAACACAGGTGCAGCCCAGCCCTTCGTCACCAGGGATGACCTGGGTATGGCTCTGTCTACCATGTCCACACCCCCTGACCAAGCAGGCAGAGCAAGCACAACGTTCCACTCCTGCTCCCAGCTTGCATGGCTGACAGCCACCTCTACTCCTGCCTCTGCTGAGTGACACATCCTCCTTGCCATGGATGCTGCAAGTTCCACTCAGCCCCATCAGCTGCAGCAGCTTCCCTAGGAAGGACAGCTGCCCGACTTTGTCTTCTCATGCTCTGCCTGGTGTCTAAGTGGGGAGGTCTCCCCTTTGGGCAGCTGGACTTTCTCAGAGTGTCAGGAAGCCAACTTTATATAAGGGGTGGAGAGTCTCCTCCAATTATGCCATCACCATTGTTTTTAAAAGTTTTTTTCTTTACATGTATGTGTGTTTGCATATATGTGAGCACATACATATGTATATGCAACACATGTATATGTTGCACATATCTGGGTACATATTATGTGTATGTGGCGTGTGTGTGTGTGTGTGTGTGTGTGTGTGTGTGTGCCCATATGTATGTGGGTCATATGTATATGGTATATGAGACAATGGGTATGCTTGCATACCCATGCATGTATGTGCCTACAGATGTCCAAAGTTGATGTTAGGAATCTTCTTCAATCTCTTCTACCTTATGTGTTGAGGCAGAGTCTCTCAATCAACCCCAGAGCTGGCTGGTACAGCTAGTCTTGCTGGCAGCTTGCTCTGGGCATCTCTGCCTTTGCTCTCCGAGGCTGGAATGACAGGTGAGCATTCACATCTTCCTTGCATTTGCATGAGTAAGAGGACTGCATTTCAGTCCCCTGCCATCACCCTCTTAATTCATCTTAATTTTTAGCCATTCTGCTGTGGCTTTAGTGCTTTTAAAGTCACTTTGTATATATTTTTGTGGGCAAAAATCATTAATATAACAAATATTTTAGAGAGTGCCATACGTGCTGGCTTGTGGTAATAGAGTATTTTCAAGACAGGGGTAGAGATAGAGACAGGTTAAGTCCAGATTACAAGCCAGGTCCAACTTTTATTAAGCCATAAGAATGAAATAGCGGGACACTGAAGGCCCCCAGAACATGATGGATGAATGGCAGATACGAAATGTTCCGTATCTTCTCACCTCTGCCCTGTTCCCTTTGTTCTACTGAGAGGAAGGCAGGTTCTGCATCCATTGATTTAGGAGGCAGGATGTCAGCCTGGCAAATGCAGAGGTGTCCAAGTCCCAGATTCTGATCCTCAAACCGGCAATTCTGCTGATGGCAGAAACCCCGGATGTCACTGTGCTCATGGGATCTGTTATGGAATTTGCTTGAAAAATGACAATAATTGTGCGGGTTATTTTAGGAGTGAAAACAGAAAACACAGACTGAACCCTTTCTGGGTTTTAGCATCAAAAAGTTTGGAGTCTAAAATACTCAGTTTTGTCTAAATAAGGGATGAATACCTCATCATGTGGGTAAGCCCTGGGAATAGAAAAATAAGCAGGCTGATCGTCAGCCACAATCCGATAAGAGAATCCATGTTTTTAAAGATACGGCCTTGTAGTTCTTACTGGCAGCAGTTAGATAAAGGAAGGGATGGAAACAAGACCTGTTCCCAGGGGATTGCCATGACAACGTAACAGATGACTCCAGATGACAGCGAGAGCAGGGATGGGAAGAAATTACATTAACAAACTGTTGTTGATGGTTATAATGCGATTTTAAGCAACCAAATAACCAAACCTGAAAGACCAATGTGTTTTTCAAGATAATTTAGAAGGACCCTCACATGGAGGATGTCAAGAGCTGAACTTAATGTCTCCTCTCATTTCGGGAATGGCTTCTTGGCATCAGCTACAGCAGCATGTCACAACATGTCATCATGGAGGCATTTGAACGTGTGGCCAGAACTAATGTACACACCTCAAAACGCGGTATTGTTTAGGTGCAATTCATATGCCTTGCTGTTGCCAACTTGGATTGCAGCTGCAATTAAAAAAATCAATACTGTCAGTTTTAAACATCCAATATGCAGGGCTGGGGAGATGATGGCTCAGTGGATAAAGTGGTTGTGGTCCAAGCATGACCTTCAGGACCCACATTAAAGAAGAGCAGGTGTGGAGACCCATTTGTAATCGCAGTACTTGGGAGGTGGAGACAGGGGACCATGCTGTCTAACCGGACTAGCCAAACCAGAGGATTTGGGTTCAGCCAGAGATTCCACCTATGTAAATAACGTAGAGAGTGATTAATGAAGACTCCCAGTGTCAACCTTAGGCTTTCACAACATGTGTACACACACTGTGTCACATGTGAACTCACATGTGGAAACACACAGACCTACATCCGTGAACACCACACACATAGACACATACAAAAAAAACCCCCAATATTCTTAAAGAATTTGAGAGAGCTTGCAACTTCCCACAAATAGTGTTTCTCTTACTTTAAATCAGGCCACAAAGTAAAGAACAGTTAAAATGTTAAAAATAGATCCATCTTCATTGTTAACATTTTCAGATGTTACAAAGCAAAAGTACTGAATGATGCCTTCTGGCTGCCTGCCTCATCTTTATAGAGATGGTTATAGAATTGTGTCACATCCATAAATGGGGTAGACTTTCATACTCTGGATGCCCCTCCGTGCATACTTCACCTTGCTTCGAAGTCTTGCTTTGATTTGCCATCAACATTCGTGGTCATCAGCCTTGAATACTATTTAAAATGAGATTTGTAATATATCCTTAAGCTTTATTTAATTCTTCTCAGTTATCATGTTTAATCTCTTTGAAAGTCCACCCTCCTAGCATGCTGTTATGGAAAGGCTAATTGTGTAGCTCCAAGGTTCTCACACTTGACATGGCTGACACCTTGGACTAGCCAGCTCCTTGTTGTAGGGCCATCTGTGCATCATGGGATGCAGAGTGACATCCCTGGCTGCCACCTAATAGATGCCAGCATCATTATCCACCCCAGGAGTGACAACAAAAATGCCAACAAATGTTGCCAACTATATGCCTAAAGGGTACACTCTTCCTCGGTTGAGACTCCTAGCATAACTTGGAAGCTTTTGCACACATACTCTACCCACCCTGCAGGTGAGTTCATGCTACAAAAGTAGCACAGCCAACTCCTCTGTACTATTCACCTAGGGTTATTGATTACTGACATTTTGATCATTTGAGTTTCTATTCTTGTCATATTTATGTGAGCACACACAATATACAAAAACTCCAATACACATACACACATATGTAGGCACATTTTTGGTGGTTTCTTGTAGAGAAAAACTTACCTCTTGTATATATACATATATATATAACACACATACACACACACAACTCGTGTATGTATAGTCCAGGCTAGACTTAAACTTTCTCTGTAGCCCAGGATGCCTTCAAACTTGTAGCAGTCTTCTTGTGGGATAACAGGAAAGAATCACCTCATCTGGCTTTATTTATTTATTTATTTATTTATTTATTTATTTATTTATTTTAGTAAATTGAGATAGAAAAATAGTATGTCTCCTTTACTCCATCCTCTTCAAGATATATTTCTCCAAAATAAGAAAATTCTTGACCCCCTCACCACAGGTGGTGCTGTTTGGGGAGGTCATGCAAATGTTGGGATGTGGAAGCAGTGGGCTTCTGGGGAGGGCAGGCCCTAAGATTCTTTTCCTGAACATATTCCCAGTCCACTCACTGTTTCTGGTTCTTCTGAGATACAGCAGCAAACCATCCCAAACCAATGTTCTTGTCACCATGGGGCAGCTTGCAGCCCTGGATTCCCCTCCATGAAGGGCTGCAACCCTTTCACAGCTCAAGGAAAGGTGACTGGTAAATACGATTAGTGTAATTATCAGGACAGGGACTTGCACACCAATCCACAATCCATTCCATCCTCCCCTGGATTCCGTGATGTCTTTAGAGTTCACGTGGTCCCCCAGAAGTGGGTCCAACATCCCGATGATGATGGCCTGACCTATTTCTGAGGAGTTGCTGCATCTTCCTTCGTCTTCATGACTTGAATGTTTCTGAAGAGTATATGTGAGCTATTCTGTAAAAACTGCTTTTTCTCTGATACTTTCTGAACATATTGGTTCTGTCTTTGCATTTTGCACAGGAGCTCTGCAGAAGGGGTGTGCCTCAGTCTCAGCCCATCGCATGAGGGGATGCGTGAGATCCCTTTGCCTCGTCACTGGTGATGCTAACCACTTACTTGCTGTAGTGGTTTCTGTCAGTGTGTCGATTGCAAACAGACATTCGGACAGCGATAAATAATTAGTGGGGAATAGTCAGAGTCAGTGCCAGCATCATTCTCTTCATCAGAATCTCAGGCCTTAGTTTTAGGATCTGTTGGAGTCTGAAAGAGGGGTTGCTGGCATGGTTGTAAAATGGCCTATATTTCCTCTCCACAGCACCTGACTATGAGGGAACGCTTTCTTTTCTCCCTGTTTACTCACTTATTCATGTCTCTGAGTACAGACTTATGGACTCTCCTTTTATTCAATGAGTTTGAATTTATTGCTATCATCATTTATTTTGTGGCTCAGATCGTCCTGAGTTTGGCCAATGGGGGCCCCTCCAAGTTGGCTCTGGGTTGTGTTGACGTGTTTCTGCCATTTTCTAAATACTTCTTGACTTTCTGGCAGGAAAAGCTGCTCCAGGCTATCTTTCCCTACGCCTTCCCTGGAAGCAGCCTGTGGTCCAAAGAGCCCTGGTTCTTGCTAGTGAGAAAGAGCACTTGAAAACCCCCCTCTGCACGGTGTGTGTGGTTGGTGACAATTTTAACTGGAGCAAAAAATTGGGTAGGTCCCCTATTATAAGCCACCAGAAAGATTGACAGCTTTCAGTGAACAAGGAATAGAGGAGTTCAGGAAACTGGTTCTCTATTTTAGTTGCTTGAATTGACCAATGGGAATCCATTCATCTTGGGAATGCCATAGCAAGCCACACCTTCTGCAACAGCACTGTGTGCCTATGCCTCACCTGTAATGACATGACCTAGGATCTGAGGCTTTGGAGTGGTGCTGGAAAAGTCATCAGCCTAGAGCCAGGCATGTTCAGAGATGCAGGAAGAAGGACCCTGGTGATGGTCTCGGAAATGACAAAGAGCAAAGCATCTTGAGCCTGCTGCCGGGCTTGGAAGCCCTTGAGCTTGGTGCGGTGCTGACTTCTTAGAAATCTCAGAATGTGAAGGGAGCGGTCTAGCGGAAGCCTGACCCTCGCTAATCGCATTCAATTGCATGAGATATTGCAGGGTCTGCTATGAGCTCTTGGCTTTAGGACATCGGCTGGTGAGTTCCAGGATTAGCTGGCAGCTGGATAAAGAAAGAAAAGAAAGAAAGGAAAAAAAAAACCCACCGCCAATCATTTGAAGAGTCAGCACCACGGTGCATCCTGAGCACACACTTGGCGACTAGGCTGAGGCACAAGCGCCGTGGAAGCATAGTCTAGTTAAAGTGTTGGCAGGCTCCGGGAGACATCTTCTCCTGTTGTCTGGTTTTGATTGCAGTGGTTTGGGAAGCTGGCAAATAGTTTGGTTTTGTTCTGAATACATTGGCCCAGAGCCTAAGCTCTTCTTTCTTTTGAGCCATTTGAACTCAGACCAACCAGCTAGTTCATTGAGATAATGTATGAACCCAGAACCTCAATCAAAAATATTAAACATACAAAGATGGCTTTTGATCTGATTATTAAAGCCACTCTTACGAGAGACCAAACCAGCAGATAAATGTCTGTTTTGAAGGTTCCAGTGGCAGCAGCTGCTTATACTTTTCAGGCCACACCATGTTGCCATTTCAGCTGGGAGCACTGGGGTTTCTGGGAGTGTTATCATGGGCCCTTTCCACTAAGCTGGGAGGGATACGATGCTACCCCACTTTATGAACATATACAGACACTCTCCTCTAATTCCCTGCGAGAAATACCTGTTTCACCAGTTTCAATGTTCATTGAAACATTGGCTCTTACTCTGAGGAAGTTCCTTGACAATTACACTTCAGTGAAAGTGGTGGTTTGAAAGAAAATGGCCCCCAAATGGAGTGGCACTATTATTAGGAGGTATGGCTTGTTGAAGTAGGTGGGTCACTGTGGGGGTGGGCTTTGAGGTCTCTTTTGCTCAAGTTTCATTCACTGTGACACCCAGTCTACTTCCTGTTGCCTGCATATCAACACGTAGCAGCAGCTCCTTCTCCAGCACCATGTCTGTCTGCGTGCCACCATGCTCCCTGCCATGATGATAATGGACTAAATCTCTGAAACTGTAAGCCTCCACCTCAGTTGAATGTTTTCCTTTATAAGAGTTGCCGTGGTCATGGTGTCTCTTCACAGCAATAGAAATTCTAACTAAGACAATGAATTAGACCCAAATGAACATCTTTCTCATACCTTGAGAATGTTTTAAATGCCAGTGAAGGTATGTAGTGCCCATGATGAATTTGACCATAGATCTGTGTTAGCCTAATACTGTAAATATTTGTTGTGAGAAGTGAATGTTGAGGCCGTCATGTACAAAAATACAAAAAGAAGTGTGGAGATCTATGATCAATGTTCTCATTGTTTTGTTGACAAGAAAACATCTCAAGGTCCTGCCAACAAACCAGATGTACACTTGTTTGGTTTATAAACATTTGGGAAAAGAGAATTAAAAGGTTGACTATCTGAAAATAAGAAATAACTGTCAAGTTGGTAAATTCTCAGATTGACATCATGGATTCTTCATGTAAAGAGCAAATTGGGGGAGGGGAAGGATCAGGAAGCAATGATATATGCCTTAACAAGCTTCCCTAAGCAGTCAATGGTTTGATTCAATGAGAGTGTGTTTCTCCTTCAGTCCCAGTCTGATTCAATTGGCTGGCCCTTCCAAACAACTCTCTAAGTGGTGACACAGGGACCCGAGCAGCCTTGACCTTGTGTGTTCTTCCTACTACAGTTGGGTTAGTACCAACCTTTGGTCAAGAAGAAGAAGACGGTGTTGGGGAGGAAATGAGCAGGTGGAGGACAGGGAGGACAGGGTGGAGAAGGCGTGCGTTTTAGTTGCTTCAGTGCGGAAGTGACAGACTTCACCTCCGCTTACATTCCACTGTAACATTAGAATGTAAACATCTGCTTGAATTCTAGTGGACAGGAGCTACCTGGCTGCTTCATGTACGAAGGATGGTCTGAGTGTGTGGGTTTTACATGCACAGAGGTGATCATGAGCAGTCGTTGCTATTGTCGCCAACAAGAATTGATTGAGCCTTTGTTGCTGTTCATGTTGTGGGTCAAGGACTTTGTTGTCACTCACCTCAGGAACATAAGAAGTATCGATGAGCCCTGCGTGAAAAGCGAGCACAGTGTGGCTGTGAGGTTCTCTTAACCTCACAGTGTGCCTATGAAAAACATTTTCTTGAAGGATTATGTTAGACACCCTTCCACTGTGATTTGGGATGAGTGGAGGCTTTGCACTAGCAGCCCTGATCCTTGACATGGTGGCAGAAATCCTGAGAAGGGCGGGAAGGAGAGACCTTGCCAGGAGCTACAGAAAAGGGATAAGGCCTACAAGGGATTGTGTCTGGAACTGATAGTGTTTGAAGATGATACCATTGAGTTTCCAGGAACCCCAAAAGGAGTTTCTTGAGCAGCACATGGCAGTGTTAATCAAAAGAAAGTATCGATAAACGGGATTGGTTTAAGTTAAAAATTGTGTTTCTCTGTATGACAAGAACTCATCTATATG
>CABHPR010134705.1:0-12364 GCA_902168415.1 Peromyscus melanophrys | reverse complement strand
GGGGGGGGGGGCATCACTACACCCACAGGACAGACTCAGATAGTGAAAGAGAGAGAGAGATCAGGTATCCGAATTCTGCCATCACACTGTCTCTCAGAAACTTTAGGACAAATACCTGACCAGAAGCAATGTGGCAACAGTGTTTCCAACAAGAAAGATTTGATGGCACCAGAGTGTCTTTATATTCACCTGGAATGCTTGCCTGCCCATCAAGTCAGCACCAGTTATGAGCAGGACCAATTATGAGTGGTACTAGTTATGAGCCCAGGCCTGCACCAGCCCAGGATGGGGAGGGAAGCTGAGAGAAACATCAAACATATGAAAGTGTGATTCCCACCTCAGGACCACACTACAAGCAAGTGAGGAATCACAGCTGACATGAAGCAGTAAGGAATACAATGAGTGTTGTTCCAGGAAGGGAGGGGCCGCTGTGTCTCAAGGACCTGTGTGCTTGACCTGGGGTGTTCCTGGCAGGGAGTGTGGAGTGAAGAAGGGCTTCCACTACAGGGAAGACATCTACCCTGTTGAACTCTGGACATACTCAGGCTGTTATTGTCAAGTTCATAGCTTTCTAACTGCCTTCAGCTGTGGTCTTACGCAGTCCCAGTGACCCAGCCTGCACTAGACTCCTCCCACCACAGCCCCCTAGGAGATGTCAGCAGTCATCTTGAGTTCCAACTTGAGACTTGGTCTTTCTACAACCTCCCAACACAGCAAGAACAGAAAGGAAAGAAACACCCAGAATGATCTCAAGGAGGGAATGAAAGCAGGTATGAGGGTGCAGCAGGAGGTAAAGAAACAGGTTACACACACACACACACACACACACACACACACACACACACACACTGATTCTCCGACACTTCAAGTACTTCATACATTTACCAGCCAACATTTGAA
The DNA here is from genome assembly GCA_902168415.1 of Peromyscus melanophrys. Taxonomy (NCBI): domain Eukaryota; kingdom Metazoa; phylum Chordata; class Mammalia; order Rodentia; family Cricetidae; genus Peromyscus; species Peromyscus melanophrys. Next base: position 11,464 of record CABHPR010134705.1, on the reverse strand, counting down.
CTACACATTTTATCTGCTTGTTTGCTATCTCATTTCATTCTAAATCCTTTGAGAGTTGGACGTTTTTTCATTTTGACTTCTGTCTTCAGCATTTAGTACAACATCAGTGTCAATGGACAGACATCAATATATTGAGTGAATGAGTGAGTGAATGAATGAATGGGTAATTGAAAACAAACAGTGATGCAGCTGGCAGAAATAAAAGATTGAGAAGGAGCAGCAGATGCTGCACAAGGAAGCTGATAAAAGAGAAACAGGTCTCATTTAGTTACGGTTTCGATATGAAATGTCTACAGATTAGTTGCTATTTGAGAAGCTGTGGAAACCTTGGGAAGTGGGACCTAGCTGGAGTAGGTCACCCAAAATGGAGATTATAATTGTGCCCCCTTCCTGTCTCACGCTTTCTACTTCCTTCCTGCAAAGAAGTGAAGAACAACCTCCACCACATGTTCCTATCACCATGATGTTCTGTCCAGACACACGAGGTCAAGGAACCATGAAGTGAAATCTCTCTTCCCCAAAGAAGTCCTTCCTCCCTGACATGGGGTAATTTGGTCACAGCAATGAAAAGACGCTAATACATATCTCAACGAGGAAAAGAACTTTAGAGAGGCCAAGGGCACCTAAAGATGAACTCTGCTTCACAAGGAGATAAGGATGGTCGTTGAAGTCATTGTCTTCCCCCCAACGCCTCCTCCCTGGCATTGCTTCTGCTTCTGAACATCTTACCTGGGCAAGCAAGATTTAACCCTTGTCTAGCTCTTGAGAGGTAACCCCCACCCCACATCACCAGCTAAACACAACGGAGACACCGGGGCTCCCACAGCTCTGTGCCCCAAACACTGTTGATGGTCATCCACACAGCTCTGGCAGGCAGGACTTCGAGTTCTGGCCTCTGTCTAGGCATTCACCTCCCTGCTGATTCTCGTGAGTGGCCTTCTGTAAGCTGTAACCATGAGTCTCAGTTCTGTGAGTCCTTCTAGTGGACACTGTGTGTGAGATCTTGGGGCTCTGTCCAGCACTCTTCTTGTTCTTCTTTGCTCCCACCTGCTCCCTCTTATCATATCGTTTTGAATCTTAGCCTGGCTCTCTACATGTTCCCGCACACCTGCTCCTTGGAATGCTTTTAGACCCATGTTTATACTGCTCCAGAGCGGTGTATAGTACTTGAGACATGCCTGTGGCTAGTCATGGATCCTAAAGAACTCCAGTCCAGATCATCACACCCTGCCCCTCTTTCTCCAGCAAAGGGGAGGTTATAGAATGACTTCTACTACACATTAAAAAAAAAAAAAAAAAAAACACTTGGTAGAAATAATAAAGACAATGAAGCCAAGGGCTGATAAGTCAACCCTGTGATCTCAAAGTGTCCATTGCCTTGCATGCTCTAACATCGAGGCTGTGATAGAACTTTCTAGTGGATATGCTCTTTGGTATGCTTACAGAGAAGGCTGGGTGGACAGAGGTGGGGGCAGAACATCCTGGGGGACAGGCTGTGATTGAGAGACAAGACGCCAGTGGAGAGCTCAGACGCATGCCAAGTTATAAGGACCCAGAATGCTATCTTCACAGCTCAGCTCTGGGTTTCCAGAACTTGCTGGGGAAGGCTCTCCTTTTCTTCCTGCCAACTTCTCTCTTCCCTACCTGGCACCAGAGGGCCTAGCCTCCAAGTCACAATTATGAAAGCTACGTGAGGATGCTAATTGCTGTACTGACCTCCCTTCCAATAACAAGGGAATTGCTCTCCCTAATTAGCCCTGCCTCTGGTAAACCAGCAAAGCCAAATGTTTATTATGGGATGAATGCACTTACTGTAAATTTTGACATATGCTGTGGAAAGATGTTAGATAAATAAGACTTCAGAGGCACAGGTTGTTTAAATAATGAATACCTGCTGCTTTGGGTGATGAAGGTGGAGGGGAGTGAGGGAAACAAGAAACTAAGACCCTGGAACTGTGCTCTGAGCCTGGGAACAGACTCAGTTGTCAGGAGAGTAGTGGAGGAAGGCGATCTGAGGATGGTCAGGAAGGCTGAAGGCAGAGAGAAAGTAGGCTGGTGCAATGTCTCACCCACAAGTCCCTGAAGAAACACACCCACCCTACCCCCTTTTCCTCTCTCTCCTATCTGCAGTCCCCTGGGAAACAATGACATGGTTTCTGAAATGCTTTTAAAGGAAATAGCAGAAGAAACTCTCTCTCTCTCTCTCTCTCTCTCTCTCTCTCTCTCTCTCTCTCTCTCTCTCTCTCTCTCTCACACACACACACACACACACACACACACACACACACACACACACACACACTCCTTCATACAGTGGGTCCCAAAGCTATCTGGACAGAGCTTGAGTTTATTCTGTCGGTCTTATTCTCTGGGAGGAGAGTGAGTTCATGGGAGACTGATGCATTGGGATTAAATCACTAGCAACCCACGGAATCAGCTTAATGATCAAAGGAATTTATTTGGGGGTTGGCTCACAACCATGGGAAAGTTATCATAGTTCCGTCTGGGAAAACTGAGCTATGTCCCATGCTGAAGGCTTGGTCTGAGATCTTAGCATCCAAACCACGAGGTACCCAAGAGAGAGCTGCATACATGCATCCCAGGTCTTAAGGGTCCCCAAGCGGCCACACCCCAGGAGCACGTACCTCAAGGTCATAGACAGGTGTAACTGTTATTAGGGGTGGTGCTTCAGGGTATGGCTCAAACAGCTATCCACTACATCTCCCCCTCTTGTCTAAATAAGAAAGTTCTAACCTAACACAAAACTATATACACTAGCAATGATTATCAAGTATTGTCCAGGAGAAATAACAGGTAATGACCTAAGCAAAATGGAACTACAACCAACAAGAATAACATCAAACAAAAGACACATACTAAAATCCAGAGATGCCCAGAACATAGGTAAATGTCATGTTAAAGAGATTATTCCAAAAGCTGTCCTATCTTGAAGAATCTGAATCTATTACTTAGTATGTTCTAGCTAAGATATAAAAAGATTGTAACTGTAACTGTTAGTCTTAAATCCCATCAAAGACCTGAGAAGGAATATAATAATACCTGGGAAAATGAGAAATGCACATAAGCAACTTTCAGAGAGAATAGACAGAGATAGCTGGCAGCCTGGACAGTCACCTGAAGTTTCTCAGCATTGTGGGGGCATCCAATTTGGCTACAGGCCTGGAATATCTGACAGACCATTTTCAGAAGCAGGAATTTTGAAAGACCATCTTACCCTGTTGATTGGGGGCATTATTAATCTTATGGGGATCCTGAGAAAATTAAGAATTATAGTTAAATCTTGGCTGTAGTAGTCTATGAGGATGGATCATCTCAGCCAATTGCTTTGAAGCTGATTTTGGATGTTGGATCATCTAGGCCATGGCTGTCATCTGCTCCTGGCAGCACTGATTTACTTCAAAGAAGATGATGGACATTGAAGACACTCCATATGGAGTTTGCTTTCCTTATGGCAAAAGTTAGCCATTTGGGCAAGAAACTGTTCTTGTCTGGACTGCTTCACAAAATGTTGTATCGACTGGACATTCAGGACCCATGGAAAAATGGCCACTAAATTTTGCCAAAACAAGGCAAGATAGTCCTTCAGGTTCCTGCTTCGAAAAGGAGACTGACAGACATTATGCAGGACACAGGGAGAAACAACAGAGAGACTCTAGGCCTGTGGGCTGAAGACAGATGCCCCAACATTGCAGAGGAACTTTGAATGACTGTCCAGGCAGCCAGCTGTCTCTGTCATTCTAGATTTTTAGAAGTTGTTTACAATTTTCTTCCTGTTTACTTAGATAATATTGTATCCTTCTGGGTTCTTTGATGTAGTTAAAGACTAGATAGTTATAATTTTCCTTGGTTATGATAAAAGATAAATTAGATATAAAACTTTAGATTCACAAATATAGGATAAACGATAAATTATTTTCTTTAATTTTGCCAAATACAAATAGACTAGTTATTATAACTTTAATTCTTGCTTGATAACTGTTATATGTAGTTTTACTACATTAAAGCTAAAACCTTCCTTTTTAATTAGATAGAAAAGGAAAAGTGCTGTGGGATGTCTTTCTGTACACTATGAATATATGTTGTTCCCAATGGTTAATAAATAAGCTGCTTTAGCCTATGGCAAGGCAGCTTAGAGGCAGGAGGGAAATCCAAGGAGAGAGACAGGAAAGAGAAAGGTGAAATGGGAGAGATGCCAGACTGCCATCCTAGGAGCAACATGTAATGGGATGCAGGTAAAGCCACAAAACATGTGGTGATACATAGATTAATAGTTATGGGTTGAGTTAAACTATAAGAGCTAGCTAGCAAGAAGCCTGCCATAGGCCATACAGTTGATAATCAATATTAGGCCTCTGAATGATTATTTTATAAGTGGCTAAGGGACTGCAGGGGCCAGGCAGGACCAGGGGAACATGGGAAATTGAGGCTGGGCGGGACCTGAGAAAACTTAAGGCTACATTGACATCATATCTGCACTTCCAGGGATGGATCAAGAAATGCAGAGGAAGTCTTCCACCCAGTCATTTTGGTCAAGCTCAGGCAGGCTCTGAGGCATTGGAGAAGGAACAATGTTTGCTTTATAGTCTCACCTATCCCTTGCAGGCCTCAACCAGGGAGGGCAGGCCCCACACCTGGATCAGAAAAATCTCCAAACCCCATCCCTGGGGCTCAAGTCTGGAGAGCTGATCTACAGGCTGATCTCACAGATTGCTAACTGTTTCTCTTAGTTCCTTGGGTTCATCTGATCAAGGAGACAGACACCCTTTCATCTCAGTGCACAGGATCTGTGAGCAGGTATCCATAGATATGAAGAAAGCAGAGGGCTTCTTGGTTCCCACACAGCCTGGGGCCCTGTGGAGACCACACTTGCTTCAGACGCAGGGCCCAGGCTGGGACTGCTGCTTGTCAAAGCTGTAGCTCCAACACTCATCCTCTGCAAACTGGGAGGTCAAGGACCCCCACATCTGCTTCTCTTCAGGACAGAGCAGTCTATGCTTAAGCCGTGAACAAGCCTAAAGCTTCATTCCTTACAGGCAAAGGAGAATTTGTGTGCCTACAAACACCCCAGATGCTCAGCAGAGGCTTCTTCTCCCCACAAACCTCTCAAGGACCTATGCTTCACAATTCATCACAGCGTGGAAGAGACATGGCTGGAGCTGTTGTATGTTTGGGCCTAGAAATGATGCTGGAACTTATCACAGCTCATTGCTCAGACCTGGGCACAGGACTTCACTTTAGTGTAAGGGGCTGGCTGCACAGAGGAACATTTAGGTCACAGATCCAGAGCAAAATAGAAGCATTTAGCATGGACCTCAGCTCTCTCCCTTTCATAGACCTTCACAGCCTAGAGGGACCCATAGAACATCAGATTCAGACAGTGTGGAGAAACTGAGACCAGGGAGGTTTGTTCTCAGCCTGTTTGCACAAGACTTACCCCACCCCCAGGAGCACAATCCTGACCCTCAGACCCACTTCCCTTCTTCGGCCTAGTGATTTCATTGTTGTTATCTCGTGCCTCTCATCTGAGGGGCGTCCAAATGTCACTCTTTCTTTAGTCTCTCACCTCCATGGAGCCTCCTTTTATTTGTTTCCCTCCCTCGATAGCTTCTTGATGGTGAAGGGCTCTTTCTTTCTCCTCCTCTGACCTTTTCCGCTTCTCCATAGGACAAAGCAAAGGCTTGGCATGCTCCTGAAGGGAACTGGCTCTAGAAATTCCTATAATTGCTGTGTCCTTATTACCGGTCCATGAGGCCCCTGTTGGCCAAGGCCGTCCTTCCCACCACCCCATCACCACTCACTTGCACAGATGGGCTGCTAACGAGGTGACCAATTAACAAGCGCTAAAGAACCCCAAAAAGGGTGCTTTCCACCCTGGCCTGATTCCCAGGCCCCTTTGTTCCTCCCTGAGAATTTGTCCTCTGTGACAAGGCCACAATGGGGACTGTTCCCAAGCCTGACCTTGTGAGAAACTGACCTATGCAAGCCCTGGTCACAAGACCCCAGTTCCTTTGCATCAGGAGCCCTGGGAGCAAAAGGGACTCCTGCATCTCAGGGTTACTGAGAACACCTCCCAACGTTGCTGGCCGTGTACTGTGTGTTATGCAATCCCTAGGAAAACTTTCATTCACATTGATTCTAACAAATTTGAGCTGAGAAATTCAGGTGTGTCTCATGCTGCACGGCACAGGCATTCATTATTGATCTTAGCCTCTACTTAAGGGCTCAAGGGACCAGCACCCAAGGCTCTGGAGCACCCTCTTGGTGCTGATAGAGTTGGCTGTGCCGGCCAAGTTGGGAACCCTAAACCTCACATGAACCCCAGCCCCATTTTCCACACACACACACACACACACACACACACACACACACACACACACACACACTCTTATACTCACATTTACACGTGGTTGAGCCAGAAACTAAGCCTGTGTGACCTCTTCTAGAAGTGGAGTTTGGGGAGCATGAAATGTGGTTACAGGATAGTGCTGCCATACTGTGTCTGAGTAACTGTCTATGAAGACATGTTTACCTGCAGGCATGGCCTGAACCAGGAGCTCAGATGGAATTCTCAAGAAGCAGCCTCCTTCTTTATTACTCACTTTATAAATTGTGCTATAATGTAAACAGTGAAATGAAAGATCTCCAGGACACAGTGTAACAAACTCCACAAAAAACTAGCACCCCAAGATGTACAACGTCTATAGCCCTTAAGACATCCTGTAGAGCTGAGTGTGGTGGCACACTCCTTTAATCCTAGCACTAAGAAGGTAGAGGCAGGCTGGCGGTGGTTGTGCACACCTTTAATCCCAGCACTTGGGAGGCAGAGGCAGGCGGATCTTTGTGAGTTCAAGGCCAGCCTGAGCTACAGAGTGAGTTCCAGGAAAGGCGCAAAGCTACACAGAGAAACCCTGTCTTGAAACACCCTTCCTCCGCAAAAAAAGAAGGTAGAGGCAGGCAGACCTCCTGGTTCAAGGCCAGCCTAGTCTACAGCACTAGTTTCAGGACAGCCAGGGATACACAGGGAAACCCTGTCTCGCCCATGACCCCCAAATTCCTCTGACTCTCCCACGGATAATAAGCCACTGTGCTGACTTCTGTCAGCATAGATCTGCCCTCCCTGTCTTGACTTTGCATCACTGGAATCTTGCCCTCACACAGCCAACTTAAGGCAATCAAGATCATGACCATGGAATGTACACTCCCTGTGTATAACAGAGTTTTATTCTTTCACTGCTGTGTCTATTCCATTAATACCATTACATGAATAAAGCTCAAATCAGTGTTGATGAACACATAGGCCATGCTCAATGTTGGCAATTATGAGCAAAGTGTCCTTAAGTAATTTTGTGTATTTTTTGGGTGGGCAAAAAATTCCTTTCTGTTGGACATGTATACTCCAGACTAGAGATGTTGGAAAATATAGATTGTGTATACTTGGCCTCAGTGGTACCTGGAAGAGATTTCCTAGGGTCTGGAGATTAGTTAAGAGCAGTGACTGCTCTTAGGGAGGACCGAGGTTCAGTTCCCAGTACCCACATGGTGACTCACACTGTTTGTAGCTCCAGTTCCAGAGGAATCTGATGCCCTCTTTTGTCCACCGTGAGCACTTAATGCATGAGGTCCACATACATGCAGGCAGAACACTCATACAAATAAAATGAAAAATATAAATAAATATCTTTTTTTTAAGAATTTTTAAAAAACACTTTTCTCAGGATATACTTTACTGACATCTCATAGTCTGACAATTATAGTTTAAAAAATACTTCCTTCTATTGGTGTGCATGCATGAATGAATGCAGTGCCAGTAGATGCCACAGGAAGGCATTGGATGCCCTGGAGCTGTAGTTTCAAGCAGTTGTGTGTGTGCACTACCTGATTTGGGTACTGGGAATGAAACTCTGGTCCCCTAAAAGAACAGCAAGCACTCTTAATCACTGGGCCATCTCTCCAGCTCTCTGAACACTATAGCTCTTTTTCCTATGGAAGAATTGCAACTGTCTTTCCCCTATGGCGCCTTTTGATTGCTTAAGGTTTGGTCACATGCTCACCCTGGAAGGTGGTATTGGGAGGATAGAGATGAAGCACCCAGGAAACACTGGATGTGATAAGGAAGGTGTAACTCTTCAGAGAAAGTTAGGGTACTGTTACCAAAAAAAGAGGGCTGGGGACCCTGCAGGCTTCCATCTCCAGCACCAACATGACTATTGAACATCCTCGGCACTACAAAGGTCTCAGGCTTTTTAGAGATCCCAGGCCACCGCTGGTATCCGAGCCACCACTGACAGGACACACAGGGACCTAGGTCCCTGGAGTTGCACACCACATCCCATTTCAGCAGGTGTGCTTTCCAGTGAGACATTGCTCCACTGGGGACTAATGACAGGGGCCAGAGGACCAGGGAGGCCGTGATTTCCAATGCACACCAGCCAGTCATTAGGAGCAGGAAATGGATTTTTGCTGGGTAATCAAATTCAAATCCCTTGCTCTCCCCACCTCGGGTGCCCTGTTCACCAGACCCCACCGTATACAAGGTGCTCTCTGCTCTCTGCCTTCCGAGTTCTGAACAAAGATAAGTCCAAGTCTGGCTCCCTGCCATTCTCTCTTCCCTCCCCAGGAGCCACCACACCACCCCTCCTCCCCTGGGAACCCTGGGTCCTCGGTGAGAAAGGTGGGGTGCATCAAAGGATGGGGACATGGGGGTGAGGTCTTAGCAGGGAGGGCTTTACCTGGCATCTGAGTGCAGAAGGAATAGGCGGCAATGTGAGGTTTAATCAACCTTTGAAGACTGCACAGTGTTTGGACAGAGGTGTGTGAGTAATATTCATTTGGATTGGCACCTGTGCACACCGCAGAAAGGAAAATAGCATTTTGTCGCAGCTGTGATGAAGAACAAGCGGTCCGGAGAGACAGGCTGAACATCTCAAGGAAGCTGTGAAGGTGGGTGGGTTTTCCCCTTTGTTTCTGGCTCAGTGTGACCCTGTGACTCCTTGAAGATCTAGTAGCTCCCAGTCAACACCTGACATTCCTTTTTCTGTTTCTCCAGACACTGAGTGAACAAGGAAAAAAGAAATCCTGACTGGGGCTGCCAGGCTGGGAGTGAGAAATAGGTATTGAACCAGGCCGCTGCCTGCCACTGGCCTGCTGAGCATGGTGGTCCATCTGTCCTTCTTGAGAGGATCACAGTAGAAGAGGTGACTCTGAGAATTAAGAGAGTTACCCAAGGATAGTGCACTCCCCTCTGCCCAAAGATACACAGTGGCCCTGAATGACATGATGGGACTCAGTGCCTCTATATTCCCGGCTCCACTTCTTGGTGGGATGGTATCATGACCCCTTATCTTTGTCTCTCTCCTACTAGGGACAGACCGGCCCTGAGGATAAAGAAAAAAATCTTCACACCAATCACAGCACAGTGAAAAGTTGGGAAGTGTCAGCCTTTGTTCTGGGCTCCATGCCAACTCCCCAGGCACCTCTAGAGGAACTTCTCCCCACTCCATTCATCCTGTCCCCCTGAGGACAGCCTAGCCACCAATCTACGCTCCACTGTGATCACTGGAGGGTTCCAGTTCAGAGAACTTTAGAATGCTCCAGACTCCTCAGCCTGCTCCTCCTGGTCGGTCTCTCTCTCTCTCTCTCTCTCTCTCTCTCTCTCTCTCTCTCTCTCTCCCTCCCTCCCTCCCTCCCTCCCCCCTTCCCTCCCACCCCAGATCCCCTTGCAGCACTCCACCTTTTCTACCCCATTGCCTCCCCAGCCCTTGACTCATCTCTTTCCTTCCTCAAACTCCCTCTTCTCCATCTTCCAAGACAATTGTGAGTTCTTCAGGAGCCACTGAGGTTCCTACTCCTAGCCAGAGCCCTCAGCTAATCTTGCGATGGACACAGTAAACTGTCACTTTCGGATGTTTCCCAAACCTGTTCCTCATCTGACGCTCACAGATCCCACACCTGCCAGGCCTCATTTGGTGGAACACTCACTCCACACACCGCTCAGAAGGGCCCACCTCCCCAGTCACAGAATAAAACTGCCTAGGCAGCCCTTCCCTTCTCTAGGCAGCAAATGGAGCCATTGAAATTGAGAGTGAAAAGGCATTAGAGGCAATTAAGGGTCTTCTGGACCCAGATGCATTGTGACCCACGCCAGTGCCATAACACAGCTGCACTGCTATTTCATGTTACCAGATGTTAGTGTTGATCCCATGCTAAATTCAGTATCGTATCACACAACCCTACACCATATTGTAGCACAGCCTGTGTGCTAGCAGTGTGTGATCTACACACAGTGTGACATGCTATGATGCAGTAACAGAGTGCAGTATTAGATGGGGTCTAATACTAGATGCTGAATTTGTTACTTTAGCCAACATAGCAGAAGCAGTTGAAGGGGGTGAAGGCTTGTTTGGGCTTACAGTTTCAGAGGACACAGTCCATCAGGAAGGGAAAGGCACAGCACTGCAGCAGTGTGAATGTGGGGCTTGTTCACACTGCAGCAACACCTCCTCCCAGCCACCCACTTCTGCCAGGTAAACCACACATCCCAAAGGCTCCAGGACCACCAGCTGGGGACCAAGTGCTTCCACAACTGAGCCTCTGTGGGATCACTTCCAGAATAGATAGAAAGGTCTATCTAAAGCCAGAGCTAAATTGCAAGAGCCACAGATACACTAAACAAAGAGAATAGGGGGTGGAATCTGTAAGGTAGTAAAAGAAGTCAGGGCAACATAGTTAAAATAGCCCATGATCCATATGGGAAGGAAGAAACAGCTCAATGGAAAAGTACTGTATAGGTTGGGGAACATCCCTATACAAAACATAAGATAGCCCACGACATGGGTGGTATTTAAAGTTGATGGAGGGAAGAAAGAGTTGACGATGTTACTGGGGTGACTGTTTCAACTCTGAGTTCTCCAGGATGGTGGCTCTGGGTTTCACGCACCACTGGGTACACAAAGTACAGAATGTCCCAAGTACACACCAGATTTTAAAGACTCAGTATGAAAAAAAAGTAGACTAACTCATTAATAATTTTTATACCAATTACATGATGAAATGATATTTTAGATAGAGTGAGTTAAATAATATATGTTGTTATAATTACTTCCACCTGTTTCTTTTTACTTTTTAAAACGTGGTTAATAGAATATTTTCAATCACATATGTGGTTCAGTTTATATTTCTACTGGAGAGCTTAGGTCTAACCATTTGAGAGAAAGTAACCCTGAGTCCTTATCTCACTCCTTATACCAAAAATAGAATCCAAACACATCAAAGTTTTTAAACTGTCAAATAATATTCCCTGGAAGGAAACACATATAAATTTACTTTGTTTTATAATCCTAGAGAAGAGAAGGCATCTGAAAGCATAGCAGACCTCAAAACCCATTTTATAAAAAGACTAATAAATCCAATGTTATAGAAACAAAATAGTCTACACACAAAAAAA
>CABHPR010134704.1:18889-45813 GCA_902168415.1 Peromyscus melanophrys | reverse complement strand
GTTTGATCATACTGTGTTTCTTACTGACAGCAGGTATTATAAAGTCAGTCATGTGAGCAACACGTCTTTGGAAAGGTGTAGACTCTGACTGTTATCAGAAGTAACAGTCCATTTCTGGCCTGTGCAGTTGCTTCCATAATATTGACTGTGTTTACTCATTTCTCTAAGAAAAGTCTATGATCCAATGAGGGGATTGCTTTCTGTGAGCTGTCAGTATTCCATTCCAAACTAGCTTGTTTTTCCAGTTTAAGCAAGGACTTGAAATGATTCAATGTGTCATCATTTTACAACAGCAGAATACCAAGTGTCAGTCATGAAACAGACACAAATAAGAATCTCATGTTTTCAAACTAGACTAAAAGGTGACATTTTCATAAGGTTGGATATTATGTAATACATAATATACATAGCATTTATAGCATTTAAAACATTTTACCCAATTACATTTTTTAACTTTAATTATAGCACAGTTGCTTTTTATTAGCTACTGTGACTGTATCATTTGTTACATGTTATTCTAAGATGTTGTCTCACAAAATTACTTTCTTTGATTTTTCTTTTAAAAACAGCACATACCATGCTTAATGCCTTTGTCTTAGATGACACATAGAAAGTACTCTTTCCCAATTTTATGGTGCTAAATCAAGAAGAACCAAAATGTAACACTTAGAACTAAAAGTTTACCAAAAAACAAAATGAATGCCAAAAGGCATCCATCCAAACAGGGCAGGACGGAGGGTGGGATACCATTCTTCTTCTCTTGTTGCTTTTGTGTTGTAAGGGTAAACACAGACAAAAGTTATTTATGCAGGGAAAGAAAAGGGTTTATTTGACTTCCAATTCCAGGTGATAATCCATCATTGAAGGAAATCAGGGGCAGAGACTCAGCAAGAATCTGAAGCAGAAACCATGGAAGAATGCTGCTAACTGCCTTGTCCCTTCTCACTCATGCTCAGTCTCTTTTCATATACAACTCAAGAACAGTTGCCCAGGGAAATCACCTCTCTCAGTAGACTGGGGCTTCCCACACCAATCAGTAATCAAGAGAATTCTCCATAGATACAGCATGGCCACAGGTCAATTTGATCTGACAGTTCCTCAACTGGGGCTCTTTCTTCCCAGGTGATTCTTGGTTGTGTCAAGCTGAAAATACAACTAACCAGGACACCATTCAATGAGCCAGGGCATGGAGCTCATTTAGTTGTTTGTTTAAACAAATCTATAGATGATACATTCTGATTTAAGAGGCAAATAAACAAGATCCCTCAAGATATTAGAATGTGAAAGCAGACATTGATTTATACATTGGGTTTGTTCTATGACCAGGCACAATTATGAGGAAAAGGTGACATATTTGATTCAAAGCAAAATTTTGCAATGATTGTTTGATTCTAATTGCATACAGAAAACCATGTACTGAAACATCATACTAAAGTCAGTGTATAATGATGTCTGGTACAACAAGGGAAAAAGACACAGTATGTTGTTGACTGTTTTCCTGATTTCCTGGGGTAGGGAAAATATGCAGTGAGAACATAAAATATATTTATTTCAGTGTATTCTGCACTATCTTTAAGTTTTTGGCAAATTGAGATTTCTGCTAGTTGTATTTATCCACAAACTTCAGTAGTCTTTTCTGATGATAGTTGATAAATCATGAAATAATTATTTAGAAATACAGAAGCAATATTGAATAATTCATCTGCCCTCTTCACCTCAGAAAAGCTAATTACCTAATTTCCATGACCTTTGCATGTTTTTCTATTTGGTTCCATAGTCAATTCATAAATGCTTAGTGAGTGGCCACCCTGAGTTAGGTAATGTGTTTATTTAATTAATGTTGATATTTAGCTTACATTAATTATATCTTCAACCAGAAAAGTGATGGCAGCAAAAAATGAAGACTTTGTTCCATGTTATTATGCACAGGTTCAATCCAACAAACACTTGCAAGGCACCTACAATCTGGCCCCACATATGCTAAGTGATAGAAATGAAATAGTTGCCTGTAACATCATCTTTGCCCTTGAGAAAATTACAGGGTGCTGTGGAGCCTGTTTTTTTTAATCACTTACTTAAGTATTTTTAAAATAATCATTTATAAGTATAATTTTGACACATAATAATATGCTTATGCCATATAATTTTAATGCTAAGATCTGTTTAAAAATTTTATTATTATACAGAAACAGCTTATAAATTATTTTAAAAGAGCAGGAAAATCCTCGTAATTTATTTAGCATGTACCAAGTGCCAAACACTCTGCATTGTAGTTTGATACATTATCATGGTTAAACTCAAAATGACTCTGTGAGTCAGACTCTATTGCTGTCCCTATTCTTACAAGAATGTACTCACTGAAGGATACATGGTAAATTGTCCACTGTTTCCCAGTATTATTTGGAAGACAAAATATTCAAACACCTTCTATGAGATGGCAGAGATACTTTCTCTGTATTCAGTGGCCTCAGCTGAAATGTCCATTTATAATTACTTGCTACATAATAATCCTAGTTACCAGTTAACAACAAAGTTTCCTTGGCAAACAGGGATAAACATTTATCTGGGCTCACCAGTCTAGGGATCCACAAACTGGTGTTGCTGTATGAGGGAGCTTGGAAGAGCTTCTTCTTGCCAGTGTATCTCTAGCCAACTGGCAAGGGAGTACACATGTGTTTTCTCACTTGTCTGGGGCCTCAGCTGTTACAACTGACCAGGGTCTCAAGAGAGGAGTGAAAGCACTCTGCACAGAAAAAGACAGGACACAAAGAGTGACACACAGGCTGTTTCTTGCTGAGGCACGATACTACACTAGAGTACCTTTAGTTCTCTTATATTAATGTTGGGGAAAACATCCTTCATCTCCATCTTAGATTTAAATCATTGAGCAATAAATTCTATCATTTTATGCAAAGAAGTTCAAGGTCAAATATCAAAGGAAATGGCCCAATAGAAAATGAAGAACCATGGGTACTTGTATAAGCAGCTGCCACAGTCCAGTCAACAGCTGTAATCAACACACACATCTTTTCAATATGCAAAATGCATTCACTCCTTGAAAGTCACTGAATTCTCAATGTATTACATTATATTTACATATCTCAGGAAGTGTATTGTCTTACTTTTGATGCTTACATGATGTTTTTAATGTAAAAAGAAATGAAAACTTAAAAGGCAAATTTTAATCATTGCTTAATCCCAAGTCCCTACCACAATGATGATATTCAGATAAATCAAGTACTATGTATAACAAGAGGGCTGGAAACTCACCTTAGTCCTTGAGTAAAGGAAATCAAGTCAAACATCTTCCCAACCAAGAACTATTTGCAGCTCATAGGCAAAGTTAAAGTTTTAACGAAAGAAGGTTAAGTGAAGGTAAGGTATACTTTGCAGAGACTGGTAGTCAGTCCCGAAATAGTGAACTGTGCTGGGTCTTTGAAGTGTCTTTAGTGAAGGTTAAGGTAGAATGAGCATGACATGGACTTCCAGATGAGACAAGTGGTACTAGACATACCAGAGCCAAACTCAGCTTCCTATAGCCCTAGGAGAAAATTTTCAGGACTGGGTCGTCAAAGAGATGTGCTGCTGTTTAATGTGAGACCAAGGACACACAGAGAAGCCATACTTTGTCATTCCATGGTGAGTACCATTTGTAGGAGATTAGTTAGTGGTCCTCTGCACCATTACAGAGAAAATAACTGATCAAATGTTACTGTTGTCAGTTTATCTGCTCCACCTGAGAGTCTAGGGGAAAGATGTTAAATTGCTTTTTGTAGCCAGATTGCTGTTTCAAGATTTTTCCATTATTTACTAAAAGGCCAGTGATAGTTAATCTTTTATTTTTTTAGGAAGTTACTTTGCCTTGGAATACTTTGTAGCTCAATGAAAGAGTCAACACTTTAAATTCTGTCCCCTTCATGAAGTGAATCCAGATCGTGGACATTTGCTCCTCCCCTTCTGATCCCCTGACTCCCTACTGTCACTAAAATCAGGAAGAATGGAGGGAATTCTGGCGATTCAAAAATTCAAGTTTTTTCCAAGATTGCTGAACTGTGGATTGTGATTTTACCTTCACTCCCCTCTCACTCTGTGACCAGGCATGTCTCCCTACTCTGTTATCTTCCATTTGCTCCACAGGAAATTCCTTTTCCATTGTTAGATTTGGAGATGCCTGGAGGGAATATAGAATATGTCCACCGAGCCACTTGTTTGTTTGGTCAATCTAACAGTGAGGTTGCCATGTCCTTTTGTACAGTGTCAGTCCCTTTTAGAGCATGCTGACGGATCGCTTACTTACAGCAACATTCCCATCTACAAAGCCAACCAAGTAGAACACTCAACACTCTGAACAGGATATGCATTGTCCTTTCTCAAGGAAGTTACTGCTGGAATGGCCTGGTCAACCTACAGTGAGAGGGATATTCTATGCAGGAGTCTTCCAGGGGGCTGAAGAGGAAGAAATAATATTTTAGAATACTGTATTCTTTCTCCACTGTTGGAAATAGCCCCATGATAAACAAGAGTGTTGCTCAACCAGATGCTTCTTGGATTTTCTCCTCTTTTCATTTGTCTTTCTGTGCATCCTTAGAATCTACTATTTGATATGAATATCTTATCACAGGTTCAGTTCATGTCAAACATTTGCCTTTTCTTGATGTTTCTTCACCTTCTTCCCCTTCAGTTTGTTTACTCATTTTCCTATGTGCTTTAACAAGTTGCTTGTGTTTAAGAAACAGTATTTGCAGCCAGATGTAGTGGTGATGTGTCTTTAGTTCCAACAGTCAGGAGACAGAGGCAGGTGACAATGTCTGCATGTACCCTATCCTGGGTATCACCCTAAAGGATGAGAACAAACTCTACAAAGCCCTTACCCCATAACTCCTGTGTTCTCTTCCTAGATGAAAAATTCTTCATCCATAAGACCTCAATGGTATGGAGAATAATGGAGGTTACAGTTTTTCTTTTTTTTTATTAAGAATTTTTTTATTCATTTTACATACCAATCATAGATCCCCCTCTTCCCTCCTCCCACCCCTCCAGCATCTCTCCCTCAACCCATCCCCCATTCCCTCCTACAAGAAGGTAAGGCCTCCCATGGGGAGTCAGCAGAGCCTGGTACAATCAGTAGAGGCTGGTCCGAGCCCCTCCCTCTGCCTCAAGGCTGTGCAAGGTGTCCCATCATAGGTAGTGGGCTCCAAAGAGCCTGCTCATGCACCAGGAATGGATTCTGATGGAGGTTATAGTTTTTATTTTGAGATAAGTGCTTCTCATGTTTTACATTTGTGAAGTTTGGTGGATTTTCCATTACAACCCACTTGTATACATCATGTGCAAACTGTTACTGTGTAGGACTTGGTGAAGGATGTGAACAGACATGAGAAAACCTGTGCACAGATGCAAGCAGTCATGATTGCTTCTTCATACTTCTTCTATGGCAGGACAGTATGCCTATTGCAGAAACATGGAATTGCACTCTCTTGAGGTTAAACCCAATCCCCTTGATTGGAGAAAGTTCTTCTCAGTGTGTGATTGTCCATTCAATGAGACCTCATGAGTGATTGTGAACAGTATATGCTCATCTTGCCTAGATTGGGAGCATGGATATCTACTCTGGATCCTGGATCAAAGATGTACTCTATTATGGCTATGCCTATGAAAATAGGACTCAATGTCTACTTATTGACCATGTCAGAACCACAGTATTTGAATGGATTCCATAAGAACATTGGATGCCAAGTAGCATTGGAAAATGCTGAACGCCATGACCACTTTAATAATGTCAAACATGCTGAAGTTTTCATCTCAGGAAGAGATCACAGCATTTATGAGATGAGATATTTTTAGAGTTTATCCTCATCTTCAGGGTGGGGCCAAGGATACTCTAACTTCCATGTTAACACCAGGTACACTGAATACAACTTTGGTGTTGTAACTGGGCTTGTCTATGATGAAACGCTCTGGTCCTTATCTAGAATGATTTGGATATGCGCACTGCTAGGATAGTCTTCCTAGGGTACAGATACACAATTTGATTGAGTACTCACTTACATGATGCCTTAACACATTATGTTCCATGCTGCAGCTAATGAATTGTTCTTAGACTAGTCCATGTTTACCCTGGACATGCGATTAGTGTGAATTTCCTAGTCAGGTCATATTTAACCTGCTGAATCCCAGAAATTAAGATATTTCTCATGGTTCCTACAGGACAAATAAGAAATTTGTTTTCTTTTCAATATCCTTGAGATACTAAATTAATTTACTGTGACTGTTAATATCCCCAGTAGATTTCTTGGGGTTCTTATCCAGGTAGTTTGCAAGTCTGATCGGTAGGTCCTCAGTAAGTAGCTCTTCTGCCTTGAACAGCAGACTTGCTGGTCCAGAATACTGGAACTCAAGGGAAGCACGTTGGTGAAAAGAGCTCATATTGACATGACAAATATAGAAGCTCTGTCTCTGGATGCAGAAAGGACACGGGTGCCACCACTCCATGATATAAATGCTTCCACCTGTACCTTGCTTCCTCTGATTGTACATATTTTCTCTCCTGTCTTCTACTTGTAGATGTAGATCTGGCCAACAGCACTGATGGTGGCAAAGGATATCCTCATTGGGAAAATGGAGCACAATTGAATCAGTGAGCGTGATAGCCAACTCTAACTGTGAACTTGGATGAGGATCTCTTGAGAACATGAGGCAAGCTGTCTACCCCTCTTCACCAAACAGCATGACCAGCTATGTTGTCTGTCACACATTTGATGTCCTGTTGTGTCCTGACTCACCCACTAAAGAACCACTCCTTCAGAGGAACACAGCTCTACATTTATCTCTTCTTCTTTTAACAATGTGATCTTATTACCATCTTCAAATCAATGCTCTTGTCTTCTCAGGGAATGGCTGATGCTCATACTTGGAGAAGGTCTTTTTTAGCCCAGGATTTCCTAGGTCCTCAGATTCACAGATATATCTCAGAGGTGAAATAAAACATATTGTAAAGCCATTGGCCATAATAAATAACAAATATGCCCCCTGTAAATGTCAACAATGTGTGATCCTTAGTAAAACCCACTTATGATCCCTGCACAGAAAAAACTGGCATCTTTTGTGTTTCTACCAAGAATTTTGGAAAAGATGATCTTTGCCATGTGAGATACCTTGAACACATTCTTGCCTACTTATTCCCACATTGTTGTTCTCCTGAGCCTCCAGGATTAACAGGAACTATCAATCAGACCTCAAGATAATGAAAATGATTGATTGGTTCAAGGAGCATGAGCTGTCCTAGACTATAAGGCTGGCATGTGGCTGCCCTTGAATGACCACTGCAGAAGCTGTGAAACCATAGAGAGCTGCACCTCATAAGAATTGTTTTCTACATCTCCACTATTGCTAGGAGTCTATGCTGGGGTCAGTTTTGGAGATTTTTTGGTTGTTTCTCTTTCAACAGGTTTCTACCTGACCCCAAAATGCCCTGGATAAAGACCGGTCTGGTGAATAACCTAGCTATCATCATAGAGCCTTTGTCCAGTGACTGATGGAGGCAGATGCAGAGATCCAAGGCCAGGCACCAGGCTGAGCTCCTGGAATCCTATTGATGAGAGAGACGAGGGATTCTGCAGGCAGGAGACATTGAGATCATGATGGGAGGACTTGCAGAGATGACCAGTCACACTAAAGGAAGCCCATGAACTGTGGACTGGTGGCTGTGGAGCCCCCATGGGACTGGACTAGGCCCTCTGGATAAGGAAGACGGCTGTTTGGCTCTAACTGCTGGGTGGCACCCCAGCAGAGGGATCGGTATCTGTCCCTGGTACATGGGCAGGTGTCGCGACCACCTCGACCAGCAAGGAAGACACAACACCGAGCTCTTCTTCCTGCAGTTTATTCAGGCCTTTGAACAATCTTCTGACTTCTAAAAATCCCCTGGGGAAAACCTCTCCCGGCCTTAAATAGGCTCTGGGCAGCCAACCCCAGGTCGCCATGTGGGCATTGCCCAATAGGCTCAAGCATGCGTAAGCAAGCCACAAACTCCGCTATAGCCTTATATGGAGTTGTGTATCACGGGAAGCGGAAGGCGGTAACCAGCACCATCTTTAAGGCGCGGCTGCACGCAGCTCCCTACAGGCAGGCTTCTGGGAATTCATTGTCTGTGGTGTGACGCCTTGCGCAGCCTTGGTGCAGTGGGAAGGGGCTTGGACCTGCCTAGGCTCAGTGTGCCAGACTCTGCTGACTCCTCATGGGAGACCTTGATTTGAGGGATGTGGGGATGCGAGGTGGCTTGGGAGAGAAGGCTGAGAGGGTGGGAGGAGGAAGGAGGGGGGATCTGTGGGTGGTATGTGGAGTGAGTAGAAAATTTCTTAATAAAGAAAAATGAAAAAAAAAAAACAAAAATGCCCCATCCAGCAGGGCTTCAACGGGTTCTCGACCACCCTAAGGACGGAATGATAGGACAGGAGACACAAAGGAACTACACCAAGTCAAGATTTCTGATCAAGGTGCCACTTTATTTTTCTCCAGGAGGGTTTATATAGTTTCTGCAGGGTGGGGGGAGCAAGAAGCTGTTATCTGCATAGGGTGGGGCAAGCTAACAGGATGTTTACAGGGTGAAAGGTCAAGGGCTCTACTCAATGTCCTGTTGCTAGGCAACCTGACTGTAAGATGATCTAGTTCCCTGTCTTATGGGGGGGGGGTCTGTATTTTTCCATTAACTAGAAGTTCTGTCCTTGTCCCTGACACAAAAAAATGACTAATGAAATAAACACCTACCTCCCCCCCAAAAAAATGTCTCTTTCATTATTTTCCTCCTCTATTCATTCCCACAACCAAATCCCTTATGTTCCCATCCCCATTGGCCCCCAGTATACCCAGGATATCTTTTCTATTTCCCCTTCCCAGAGAAATCCACACATCCCTGTCGCCTTTGGGCCCTCCTTGCTACCTAGCCTCTCTGGGGCTGTGGATTGTAGCATGGTTATCCTTTACTTTATAGCTAATATCCACTGATGAGTGAGTACATACCATGTGTGTCTTTCTGAGTCTGGGTTACCTCACGCAGGATGGTATTTTCTAGTTCTATCCATTTGCCTGCAAATTTCATGATGTCATTGTTTTTCACAGCTAAGTAATACTCCATTGTGTAAATGTACCACATTTTCTTTATGCATTCTTCGGCTGAGGGCATCTAGGTTACTTCCAGGTTCTGGCTATTACAAATAATACTGCTATGAACATAGTTGAGCAACTGTCATTGTTGAATGCTTGAGCATCCTTTGGGTATATGCCCAAGAGTGGTATAGCTGGGTCATGAGGAAGATTGATTCCCAATTTTCTGAGAAACAGCCATATTGATTTCCAGAGTGGTTGTACAAGTTGTACTCCCACCAACAGTGGAGGAGTATTTCTCTTTCTCCACATCTCTTCAAGCATAAGCTGTCATTAGTGTTTTTGTTTGTTTGTTTTCCATTCTGATTGGTATAAGATGGAATCTCATAATCATTTTGATTTGCCAGATTAGTAACTACCCCGATTGTCATCAGAGGGCTTTCATCAGTGACTGATGGAAACAGATGCAGAGATCCACAGCCAAACAAGGGGCAGAGCTCTGGGAATCCTGTTGAAGAGAGGGAGGAAGGATTGTATTAGCGGTGGGGGGGTGGGGTGGGGAGGTGGGGGGGTGGGGGTTGGGGGGGAGTTAACACTTGGGAACCCACAGAAACAACTAACCTGATTTCATAAGAGCTCACACACTCTGGACCAACAACTAGGGAGCCTGCACAGGACCCACCTATGCCCCTACACATGTGTGACAGTTGTATAGTTTTATCTACTCATGGGACTCCCAGTGGTGGGAGCAGGACCTGTCCCAAAAGTGTTGGCTGGCTTCATACTGGCTGATTTTTCCCATCCTTAATACAAGGGGAGAAGCTTAGCTGTACTTCAACTTGATATGCCATGCTTTGTTGACACCCACGGGAGGCATGCCCCTTTCTGAACAGAAACTAGGAGGAGTTAAATCCATGGAGTCTGCTTAAGGACTTAAGGGTAAAGGAATTTAGGGAGGAAGACCCACTACAGCACTTGAGATTTATCTTAGCATCCTGGAAGTCTGAGGTACAGTCCAATGCTGTCCTTCTGCCTGGATCTCTCTCAGCATCCAAGCCTAGGAGGGAGAGAAGAGAGTGGCATACCATACCTGTGTCTCAAGTCTTAAGGGTTGCCCTGAGCCATGCCACAGGGGCAGGTACTTCACAGTCATAGGTAGGTAGGACAATTACCTGCTGCAGCTCTAGGAAGGATGCTTCAAAGTCATAGAAAGAGCAGATGTCCACTACAAGGAGTGGATTGGGGGAAGCTGGGGCGGGGAGGAAATGGGAGGAGACTAGGGAGGAGAAACTGTGGTCTGGATGTAAAAATAAATGAATATGTTTAATTAATAATAGTGAAAAGAATTGTTTTCTACTTTTTTTTGTACCTCGCACAGTTTACCTACATTTTTTATCTTTGTCATAGTTTTCTTTTTATTGAGAAAATTTCATTCATTTTACACACCAATCAAAGATCCCCCTCTTTCTTCCTCCTGCCAGTCATCCCTTCCCCAATCCCTACTCCCCCTCACAAGAAGGCAAAGCCTCTCATGGGGAGGCACATCCTGTAATGGCAAGTCCAAGTCTTTCCCCCTGCCTCAAAGCTGCACGGAGGTGTCCCATCATGGGTAGTGAGCTCCAAAAAGCCCACTCATGTACCAGAGATGGAGTCTGATTCTACTGCCAGGGGGCCCCCCAAGCAGATCAAGCTACACAATTGTCTCACCATGCAGAGGCATTTTTAATTATTTTGGTTGTTACTCAAGTATAAAGCTTAAGATATTAACAGAGGAACTGAAGTTTTGATAGGTCTGTCTTACCATCATAAAACATTTATTGCTTTTTATTTGCTTGGATTTTTATTTTATGAAATGATTTAATTTAATCATATATTTTATTACTTATAAATAAATGTACTGATATTTGTCATAAAGCTTTAAATATCCTTGAATTATTAGAATTAATACCATTAAGTATGTTACAATTGTTTCTTTAAATTTGTTAACATATATTTGGTAATTTCAGATCACTAATTGTGTTATGTTTCTGATGTCATCTCACTTCTTTTGGGGGGCTTGCAAAAGTGTGTGTGTACATATAGGTGTGTATGCTGGTACACATGTGGGCAAGTGTGTGTGTGTGTGTGTGTGTGTGTGTGTGTGTGTGTGTGCATATGTAGGACAGAGGACAGTCTTGGGTCGCTCCTCAGGAGTCAAGAGCATTACTCTTGAGACAGAGTATCTCACTATCCCATAACTTACCTAATAGACTATGCTGGCTGCCCAGCACACTCTGGAAATCTGTTTATCTCTGTCTCCAGCACCGAGATTGTAATTGTGTGTCACCTTGACTGATAACTTTTCATATGAGATCTGGGGATCAAACTCAGTTGTGCATGCTTGTATCACAAATACTTTGCTGACTGAGCCATCTCTCCAGCTGAGTTTTGCTTCATTTTTTTTTATAGAATTATTTCACATGTCACTTTTATTATATACTTATTTCATCATGACATTTAATTTAAAATTTCTCTTTATTTTTACAGACATCAGACATACATACAATAAAATATGATCATACGTACAATGAAATATAATCATATCTACTCCACATTTCCCCCTCCTACTTGTCCCCTACACTCCCTGCCATGACTCCAAGCAA
The DNA here is from genome assembly GCA_902168415.1 of Peromyscus melanophrys. Lineage (NCBI taxonomy): Eukaryota > Metazoa > Chordata > Mammalia > Rodentia > Cricetidae > Peromyscus > Peromyscus melanophrys. The sequence goes on along the minus strand of CABHPR010134704.1, from coordinate 34,069 downwards.
CTCCATACTTTCTCTTTTTGGTACCTCAGTAAGATCAGTTACTTTCCCCTATGTGTCTGATGTGGGACCATCCACTGAAACATAGGAAACCTACAAGTGGCCATATCCTCGGTAAGGAATGATCCTCCCACACAAGTAATTTTCTACTGCTAATACTCCTCAGTAAGGGGTGGGGCTTATGAACTTTCTCTGCTTTGTTTTCTTTTGTTTGAGACAGTTCCAGGAGCCTAGGCTGACCTGCGACTCCCTATATAGATCAAACTAATCTCATTCATGCTTGTAGCAATGCTCCTCTTGACTATGCCTCTCAGCATAGGCATCACATGGACATCTTACCACATCTAGCCTCATGATAAGAATTTTGAATACCCTTTGAGGTTCTCAGAAATATTTTATGTTTCCAGGTTCTGGTTATTACAAATAATTCTGTTATGAATATAGTTGAGCAAATGTCCTTGTGGTGTGGTTGAGCATCTTTTGGGTATATGCCCAGGAGTGGTATTGCTGGGTCTTGAGGTTGATTGATGCCTCAAGCGGGGAGGGGCTAGGTCCAGCCCCAACTTGGTATGCCAGCATGTGTTGACTACCCAAGGGAGGCCTTACCCTCTATGAGGAGGGGTTAGAGGTGGGATGGGGGTAGGTGGGGGAGAGTGGGAGAAGAGGAGGGAGGGAGAACAAGGATTGGTATGTAAAAGGAAAGAAATCTTTTTAAAATAAAAAAAATTATTAAAAAGATGATTTTCTCTGTTAATTAAAGTACACATATGACCATATATGGAAGACTTTGGGAAAGAGTCCTGATCATTGTACTTGAAATCTTTAAGCAGACTTCAGCAAAAAGAAGCTGAGAATAAAGGAACACATTTCAGTACCATTTTTAAAATATTAAAATGGTTCTATTGGTCCATAGACAGGCTAATTAATAATTATGAGGAGTCATATTTTTCACATAAATTATTTGTGTCCAAATTTCAAATGTTGTCCATTACCCTAAGTTGCAAATCATTGGCTTAAAATGTTAGAATGTGATATTTAAAGTAACATCCCCCAAATGTTACAATAAGTATACTAGTATGTCTGCATCTCTTCTTGATCATCAATTTTGGGAAAGCCTTTAGATTCTTATGAAAATTATGCAAATTCCAGCATACAGCCCTCCTTGCAGTTTCTGTTAATTTGACACTAATGCTAGCTGCCCATCACATTAACAAAAATTTATCTGAACTAAAAGGCTGGAATACCAATTACTGTGATGAGTGAAGCCCATTCTTGAAGTTTCTATTCCATGTTTCAAGTAGACACATGTCAGCACATAGGAAATTTTGTAGATGTATCAAAGTCGTTCAAATAACTGAGTGTATTTGTGTCACAGGGCAGGCTGTGGTTGATATACAAAAATCTTACAAAGGAAAAGAAATCACTTTGTGTTGAGAAAAAAGGGTTGAAAGAGAGAAAAGTAAATGTGAAGGTATTCTCACTTATTTGGAAATATTACTGCAGAACTTCAACTTCTGAAACTTAAAATATTTAATAGTATTTATTTTATTGTATATATTTATGAATAATTAAATAATAATTTTGTCTCCAATAAGTGTTTTATTTCTTCCCTTCTTGATTGTAGCTGCTGAGTGCAAATTACTTCAGTTGTCTCACAATAAAAGGAAAGTTTCTTTAAACAAAAAGGAGACATGACTACATCCATTAAGGAGATATTGTGACTCGAATTCAAAGGAAAACTTTGATGTAAACCATAAATTTGAGTGCATACCTGTTTTTTACATTGATGAATGATTTTTTTTTGCAGTAGATTTGAGTAACTGAGGATACCTTGAATAATTTCCCTCAATGTGTTTCTCGATATGTTCTTGGATATACAGAAACGGCTCTACAAATATGTGGCAATACCAAAGCTCCTGGTTTTTGCAATACATATTTTTGATAGCAAAAAGACTAATTAAATACAATTTCCACTTATACAATATTTTATATAATTAGCTAAGATTTTATACTTGTATTTTTGCATATTCTGTGTTTACTGTAAAAGACTAATATGACTTAAAATATGAAAAAGGTAGAAGTTCTGTAACTTCCCTGGTGCTTGAGATAATAAAATGCAAATGTTTTCTTTCAAAATTGTGAACCAAACAAATGTGTATCAAGAAGAGTTATAATACTCTTACCGTAGTAGCTCCCAAGAAAGCAAACAAAGACATTGGCACTATTGCCACAGTCCATATGGAGATCTAATATCTGGCTGGGAAAATAGAAATGAAATAGTAAAAGGATATAACGCTGGAGACAGTTGTATCTGAACTGAAAGTTTACTGTCATATAAAAATTATAAAAGATGCTTTTCCATTAGAAGAGCCTTTAGCAGGTTATAGAAGATGATCCTGCTATAAAGAGTGTACCACCTATCTCCATTCTTTACTTTATTCTACTGTTTGAGTTTTATGAAGAAGCACAGAGATTTGACATAAATGAGTATTAATCTTGAGTCTATTTTATGACATATTTTATATAGATACTCAGAAAGTCTAATAGTGAACATAAATGTAACTTTCCCCTAAATAAACATTTATATATACTTCCCAAATGGCTCAAAGTATTTATTTGCTGAAGTATTATAGTAACAGACAAGATACCTTTTGTGTTAACTTTTCCCAGGGAGATGTGAACAAAAAAACCCTGATAGCTACTGATGATAGACAAAAATAAGGATTCTAATGTTCTGTTTGGTGGATCAATGAGTCAATTTGGTTTCCTTGGTTGAGAGGCTATTTAGAAAAATGTGAGTGACCCCAATGCAGCTACATCAATGCAAAGTTTCATTCTTTCGTTGATGACAGCCTCAGGGAAGCTGCATCGTGCACTTAACCTTTCAGTTACTATGGTACTCTGACATCTTTATTATTGCCTGACAGTGGGGTAGGGTGGGGTTGGGTAGAGCGGAATAATAGCCAGAATGCCAGATGAATATATTTTTTATTATTATCTCAACTTTCTACTGGGGAATGTTAATAACCCCACTACTACAGATCTAGCTATGCCTGCTTCATATTGTTTATTTGATTTTTATGGATGCTAGGTTAAAGAAATCTCTATTCCAAGAAGACTATGGAATGACTATGTACTAATGAGAGGAAAGGAAATGTCATGTTACACATTGTATACTGCATTTGTATAAACAGTGATAAAGTTCAAACTCACCTATGTATCAACAATATTTGCAGCTAGACAAATTAGTAACAATGCTATATATTAGCTATATTTTGTTTATCCTCAAGTTTAAGAATGGGTATTTTTAGCATCATGGTATTATGGCTTATAACGTGGACAATGGAATGCAACAGTTTGCTCTGTAAGAGTCATCATGTTACTAGTGGACAGCCCTCTTAAGCTCCTTCTAAGAAGTAATTGGTAAAATGAGGTTAGTTAACACATCTGCTTTAAGCCAGTAATGATATGAATGTCTTCTCTCTGTTAAGTACCAGAGAATGGACTGTAGCCTCTATTGCACAATTGGATATTCAAAATAAACAATTATTGCTTTCATTTTTTCTTTTCTTTTGAGTACATGTATACATTTATTGAAAAATGACAATGTCATAGTATGGCATAATTTCTTTTGAAGATTTATTAGCCTGTTTTATTTTTCTAAAAAAAATAAATATAAGAACATCTCCAAGTTACTTCAATACAGTGTTCAGCTTCAAATATTCCAAGAAATATTTCCACTGTGATAGCTAAGCTTCAAATTGTGAAATAATCAACACATCTTCAGGCCTGGAGATTTGCACCTCGCTCTAGACTTTTCCATTGAATCCTCTCTTACAGAAGTCTGCCCTTGAAATGTGTGTCAGGCTCCATATTCATGGACAAAAAAACAAAAATACAGAAATATTTCTCTGATTTAGCTCAACATATTTTCTTTTTCTTTTTTTCTTTTTGGTTTTTCGAGACAGGGTTTCTCTGTGTAGCTTTGCGCCTTTCCTGGAGCTCACTTGGTAGCCCAGGCTGGCCTTGAACTCAGAGAGATCCACCTGGCTCTACCTCCCGAGTGCTGGGATTAAAGGCGTGCGCCACCACCGCCTTTAATATAAATTATGTTTGTATGGCCCATTAACCTTTAGAATCAATTGCATATATCTTTAATTATTATTATTATTATTATTATTATTATTATTATTATTATTATCATGCTGTTGTTATTGTTGAGGATAGTTCATTACTATCATTTTTCTTTTTATTGAAAATACGTTTTGCATGATATATCCTGATTATGGATTCCTCTCCCTCAACTACACTCATTTTCTCCCCACCTCCTCTCCCATTCAGATCTACTCCCTTTCTGTGTCTCATTATAAAACAGACATCTATGGGATAATAATGAAATAAAATGTAATATAATATAATAAAGTAAAACAAATACTAACAGATCAGACTGGACAAAATAGACAATCAGAAGAAAAGAAGCCCAGGAAAAAGGAAAAAAAAAACATAAACCCACTTGTTCATACTCTCAGGAATCACATATAAATATTAAACTGTAAGCCATAATATCTAAGCAAAGAACCTATATAATAAAAAGGAAAAAACCTGTATATAAATAAATTAAAAATTAAAAAATAAGATAACATTTTTTTTAAAGGAAGATCCCAGAAATGACATTTTGAGACAAGGAGCCTCCAAGATGTCATTGAGTTCATTTTTTGATTTCATACCCTATAAACAAATTGAAAGAAAAAAATCCTATGATCATCTTATTTGATGTATAAAATGCCTTTGACAAAATCTAACACCACTTCATGATAAAAGTCCTAGAGTGATTAGTGATACAAGGAACATACCTTAATATAATAAAGGCAGTGTATGGCAAGCCCATATGCAATATCAACTTCAATGGAGAGAAACACAAAGCAGTTCTTCTAAAATGAGGAACAATGCAGGATGTTCACTATTTACATACCAATTCAGTATATTTCTTGAAGTCTTAGCTAAAACAATAAGATAACTGAAGCAGATCAAGGGCATACAAATTGGAAATGAAGAAGTCAAAGTATCTTTATTTGCAGATGACAGGATACCATATGTAAATGATCCTAAAAATTCCACTGGGAAACTCTTAAAGCTGACAAACACTTTTAGTCAAGTAGCTGAATAAAGAGTTAACTCACAAAAATCAGTAGTCCTCCTATATGCAAGGGACAAAAGGACTGAGGGAAAAAGACAGGTATCAGGGAAACAGTACTTTTCACAATGGCACCAAGTAATGTAAAACAGCTGGGGATAGCTCTGACCAATTAACCAAAAGACTTGTATGATAAAAACTTAGAACACTGAAGAACGAAATTGAAGAAGCTACCAGAGGATGAAGAGATCTCCCATGCTCATGGATCAGTAAGATTAATATAGTAAAATGGCCACCCTACCAAAAGCAAGCTAGAGATTCAATGCAATTCCCATGAAAATTCCAATGCACTTCTTCAAGGATCTTGAAAGGATAATCTTCAGCTTCATATAGAAACATAAAAATCCCCGGATACTTTAAACAAGTCTGAATAATAGTAGAACTGCTTGCAGTTATCACCATCACCAATATCAAGTTGTATTATAGTGCTATAGTAATAAAAACAGTTTGGTATTGGAATAGAAACAGACACATCCATTAACAGAATTAAATTGAAGGCCCAGACATAATCCACACACTAATGGACAACTCATTTTTAATAAAGGAGCCAAAAAAATGGGGAAAAGGAGTGTCTTCAATAAGAAGTGCTGGTTACACTGGACAGTTGCATGTAAAAGAAACAAAACAGATACATACTCATCACCTCACCTAAAACTCAACAAATGTAGCCAAGAACCCAACACAATAATAGAAGAGAATGTGGGGAGTGGAATGCAAATTTTTTCTTTCTTTATAATTTACAAGATGGTAGAATATTAAATTCCTCAATGAGATGACAGATGTAAGCACATTTCTTCATAGGTTTGTGTAAGATCAGAGGTTTTTATGCTTCCCCTGAAATGTTTATTTTTCTGTCCTTTAAGAGCACAGTTTATGAATATCATTATTTATTTCAGATTACCGCTAAAATATATAATGCCAATAATCATAGATACAGGAAAGCCTGTTTCCGAGACTAAAACAACTATTATTTGAGAGGTTTCCAGGGGCACTTACTAGTAACTGAAGCACAAGAAAAGTTATTATACTTCCTGAAGACAGTCATCAGGATACTACATAAAATAGAAAAGTAATTAGAAAAACCTAATTGATTTTTCAATTATAAAATTGATTTCAAGTGACAGTGCAAGCAAAGATGACTTTCCAAGTGATGAGATCATTTCCAGACATACTAGACACAACCAGAGAAGTACTGAAATGTTATATAATAAAATATGATCACAAGAAGGATGCATAAGATTTGTTGTCTGTGTGGTCCCTATGATTCCTTAGAAAACAACGTTTGTTAGAATGAAGACTGTCCGTACCTTTAGTCTTCATTATCCTTGAGCAAATCTAGATTTCTTAGAAATGTTCAAGCCAAATGAACCCATTCCCTTCATATCTCATTAAGTCAGAAACATCCTTCAATTTCCAGGAAAGGATGCATGGGGAAGGGAAAGGATATGAATTGCAACCTCTTATACAGTAACATTTCAATTATTTGCTTTCTGGGAAAGAAAGACATTGGCAACTGGCCTAAGGTATTTTTGTTGTCTCATTAGGGTCAGCTGAAGATTTCAGTTGCCTTTTCTTGTCTCTTTGTACTGTAATTAGATATACTTATGAAGGGCTTTGTAACAAATACATTTGTTCCTTTGTGGTTAGTTCTAGAGTCACATTGAAATGTTTATGTATATTGTACCCATTTTTGCCAGCCAGGTGTTTAGTACATGCTGTTCTACTCCATCACAGTGGCTTCCAATTTCCTGACTCCAGCTTCAGCCTGGTTGTTCCATAGCTACCATATTATAGCTAATATTTGTTCATATACCTAGGGAAAAAACTCACAATTCAGTTTAATTCATTATTCTTCATACAGATAAAATTTCTTCAGAACAATGCCTGCAGTTTTGACTTTGGATAATTCCATGTGTGCTTCCTGAGAGTCAGGGTTTCCCACCATCCCTGTGAATTGTCCGTAGAGGTGAACATCACATTGTTTGTGCTGTCCATCAGCTCCAGAATATATGATTTCTAAAGATGTATTTACATCTTTATGCAATGATGTAATTATGGAGATAGTCACACTCTTTACCGTTGATACCAAATAAGGCTAGTTAGTATGTATAATTTACTTTATCCATTCAATATGACTTAAGGATGTTTTAATGAATTATTCCGTATTACTACTAAAAAAAAGGAGTTGACAGGAATCAGAAGACTAAAACTAAATAAAATTGTGGCTAGAGAGATGGCTGAGAGCTTTTACTGTTCCTGAGTTCAAATCTCTGAGACCCATGTAGAAAGCTGAGCATGTCCACAAGTGCCTGTATTCCCCAAACTGTGGAGGGAAGAGATAGGAGGGAGGCTGACATGTGCTGTCTGTCAAAATTAAGTGAGAACTCTGTATCAAATTATTAAAATGGAGAGCAATAGAGGACACCTGATGTACTTAGACCTCTGTACCTGCACACATACATGTGCACATGAAACAAACACATTTACCACACACACATTCACAACACACACATACACACAGTCTATTAGCTATAAAGCTAATAGAATATATATGTAGAATATGTATATGTGTGTATAGTATACATCTATAGCAGTGTACACAAAACTAAGAAGATTAACTTAATTAACTTATCAAAACTTGGATGTTTTGATGACCTGGCAAGGAAAAAAAAACATGGAAATATGTTTCCACACTTCTTCTCACATAGTAGATATATTAATCTCCTCAAAGTGTAGGAGTCATGGATATTTACTGTAGTAACAGGGTGAATGCTAGGGCAGATCTGCTCAGCTGATATCTTCACATCTTTGTCAATTGTGAGAACTGACTTGACTCTTTTTTTTCCTTTTTTATTTGAATGATTTTTTAAAATTTATTGTACATACCTACCACAGATCACTCTCTCATCTTTCTTTCTGCTCCCTCCCGCCCCAGCGTTTCCCCCCACCATCCCATCTCCTCCTTCAAAAGGGCAAGGCCTCCCATGAGGAGTCAGCAAAGTCTGGTACATTCAATTGAGGCAGGACCAAGCCCCTCCCCGTTGCATCAAGGGTGAGCAAGGCATCCAAACACTGGTAATGGGCTCCAGAAAGCCAGCTCATGCACCAGGGATAGATCCTGATCCAATTTCCAGGGGCCTGTAGCTGGAGTTTTCCTGCCTGGTCCACAGTCAGGACAAATCTCTCTCACCCGCCAGTCCCCCACTTGCTCAGACCCAACCAAGTAAGCACAGAGACTTATATTGCTTACAAACTGTATGGTCGTGGCAGACTTCTTGCTAACTATTCTTCTATCTTAAATTAACCCATTTCTATTAATCTATACCTTGCCACGGCTCGTGGCTTACTGGTATCTTACATCTCGCTTTCATGGCGTCAGCTGCCAGCGTCTCTGCCTCAGCCTTCCACTTCCCAGAATTCCCCTCTCTCCTTGTCCCACCTATACTTCCTGCCTGGCTACAGACCAATCAGCATTTTATTTATACAGAGCAATATCCAGAGCAGGGGTCCCTCAAACAGACCAAGCTACACCACTGCCTCCTGTATGTAGAGGGCTTAGCCCTGTCCCATGCAGCTTCCAAAGCTGTCATTCTAAAGTTTGTGAGTTCCTATGAGCTTGGTTCAGTTGTCTCTGTAGATTTCCCCATCATGATCTTGATGCCCCTTGCTCATAGAATCCCTCTTCCCTCTCTTTGACTGGACTCCCAGAGCTTGGTCTGGTGCTTGGCTGTACATCTCTGTATCTGCTTCCATCAGTTACTAGATGAAGGCTCTATGCTGACAGTTAGGGTATTCAACATTCTAATTACCAGAATAGGCCAGTTCAGGCACCCTCTCCACTATTGCTAGGGTCGTCTTGTGGATTCCTGGGAATTTCCCTATCACCAGGTTTCTCACTCACCCTATATTCTCTCCCTCTATCAAAATATCTCTTTCATTGCTTTCCCACTCATAACCAGATGGGATTGAGAACTGTCTAGAAAACATACCTCAGGACACCTCTGTGCAATTGCTTCCCAAAATTAACTGAGAGTGTAAGACTCACCCTCAAAGTGTGTGACTCCCATGAATGGAAAGTGATAGAAGAGTTCTACCATGGTTGATAAGTGAGATTTCCAGTAACTAACATTTCACAGTTCATATTACACTCTCTCATGCCTTACATCAAGTTCAAGTAGCTTTAATTTTACAGAATATTTCCTGTTCTTCCTTTTTCATAGCTGTTCAAACATGTCAGCCCACTCTTCTTCTCACTTTCAATAGCATCAAAGTGAATTTCTTTTTGTTATAATTTTACAATGTAAAAATGATCATTCTTATTTCATTAACTCATTAGCAGTAATAACTCATTTGCATATTTCCCCGATAACTGTCTTTTCCCATAAATCTCTCCTCAAACACTTGAATTATTGTGACATTTTTGGGCTAATCCAAAATGCTAGGTAACTGTATGCTTCATAATAACTCTGAATTATACTTAATATCATGCTCCATTTGTAAATTGGATATGATAATATGGTCTTAATAACAATGCTTAGTGAGTCAATAATTACAGAATGTGTGATGCCTGCTAGTTAGAAACTTTGTAATTTGCTTATGAAAATGGAGGTTAAATCATTAACCTTGGTGTTTACCTCAAGTTGCAAATGGACTTAACTTAGGTTGTGAAGAGAATAAAATGAGATAATAGAGATGAAAGTAGTGTGTATACTGCATAATTCACGGTGTAGGGCACTACTATATTGAAATATAAAATTGAACTTTCCAAACAAAAAATTGTCCTTTAAAAATGAAATATTTTAAATGAGAAAATGAAAATTTCATTCACAAATTGGAGTTGTTTGTTCTGCTCATTTTTCCTTTGTTCCTTTTCTTTTTATTTATTTATTGTCTTAATTAAAGAATTTACACACAATATATTCTTTCTCTTTTAATATGAACCCTTTTTTATTTTCTAGGAATTTATTTTAATTCATGTGTAAGGGCATGTGTTTGCCTGTTTTATGAACATATATGGTGGAGCCAGTAGAGGAGGAAAAATGGTGGTGGATTCACTGGGTCTGTAGTTACAGGAGGGCAGAAGCCAACTGGTGTGGATTCCAGGAACCAGATGAATCTTCTGAAAGAATAGCAAGTGTTCTTAATCACTGAGGCATCTCTTCAGTCCACTGTTTTGTTGTGGTTATTTTGTTTCATTTATTTTTAACAATCAAACAAATCCAAAGACTTTCTTTTCTATATGTGTCTTTCTTAATTTCCCAATTATTCTTGTTTCATTATACTTTTCTAGGTACTTCTGCTGGTTAGTGATTTCAGTTACATAAACCCACCAAAGAACCTCAATTGAGGAATGGCCTCCATCAGAATGTCCTGGTGGCATGTCTGTGGGGGTACTTTCTTCATTAATGATCAGTGTGAGAGGGTTCAATTAAGAAGCTGAGCAAACTATGACAAGCAAGTAAGTAAATAGTGTTCTTCCATGGTTTCTGCTTCAAATTCTTGTCTTGGCTTCCTTCAATGATGTGCTATAAAGTATACACGAAATTAACTCATTATCCCCACATTGCTTTTGGTAATGTTGCTTATTACAGCAACAGAAAACAAACCAGAACCTGAGCTGGTATCAGAGAGTAAGATGTTGCTGATAGACCTGGCCATCAGGTCTGTTTGTTTGTTTGTTTGTTTGTTTGTTTGTTTGTTTGTTTGTTTTGGGGCATGGGTGTCCTGATGTTTGGAACTTTGGGATTTCTTAATTTCTACAAACACTAAATCATGAATTACATTCATTTGGACAAAATAGGCATAGGGAGTTGTTGCAAAGAAGCAGTATTCTCTATGTCATAGAAGGTGCCAGAACACAGGGAGTTTAGAATACTGAACTACATCAGGGCTGATGTTCACATCACAGTTGACTGTGGCAAAGAGTAAGCTTCTATAGGTGCTAAGCCATTCTTCAGTATACCATGCCCTCAAATCTACTTGCTTTGCATACAATTTGATATCTGTCCAGAGAAAATATGATAACATGCCACCAACCTGAGTGGGAGGTTGGGGACATGCATGACTGACAATACTCAGTTGTTTCTCTATGGGAGACACTGTATCAGACTTCTGTGGAGGACGTCACAAGTCAAGAGCACTTACCTAATATGGGGTTTCAGGATACATGGCTTTCAGAGCACGTAACACTATTTGCGTAGTGTCATACAAATAATTTTTTCCTGGATTGTCTGTGTGAAGAATATGATGAGAAAAGAGAAACTGTGTTCTTGGTGAATTCAATTTGGGTTGATAGGGTCAAACATTGATTACTCTAATTATTAGCTGGGCAATCTTGAGCAATTTACTGGACTACACTAAGGTCTCATTTCCTCATCTAGAAAATTGGGCTAAGCATAGAGTTGACTGGTGAGGCTGTTGCAAGGATACATTAAGTGGACTTCTCTGCAGTGTCCCTGTGCAGCATATTATTACAATGGCCATTGTTAGTGGTAACATTATACCCAACTCCCATGTGGTAACAGAAGAGAGTGCAGCAATCTTCTTACACACATTCTGTGGAGGAAGAAATGTTTTGGTACAGTAAGAAATTGTTCAAAAGATTTTTTTTCTTTTGTAAGTCAGTTATTGGGACAAACCAGGTTTGTGTGAAGAATGAACATTTATTGGCACATCTCAGAGAGGTATGGATAAAGGGAACTGCATTGTAATTTGGAATATTCTAGGAGGCTCAGAGCATTAAGGGGGGAATAGAATGAAAAAAGCCTCAACCTAGAGTTAAGAGTTTCTCTTTAGAATGTGAGTGATATTGAGTGACTGATCTAAATTGTTTTAAACAATCCTGAAAGTAATTTGGAGAAAATATTTTTATTTGAAAGGGATTATGAACTAGAACATCCAGATTCAGATATGAAAGAGAAAAGAAAACATATTGTTTTCGACTTTTCCCTGAATAAATAACATATTTCATTGGAAAAGTTTACCACTTTCCATGACCCATTAATTTTTCTTTTAAGTAAATTAGACAAATAGACAAACATTATCTAAAACCATTGTGAATGGCTTCTCTGAGAAACTGATGAATACTTTACACAAATAATTTTTTTAAATAAATATATCTACATTAAACTTGGAAGAAAGGAAGGTTCTGGGGTTTGGGGATTTAGCTCAGTGGTAGAGCGCTTGCCTAGCAAGCACAAGGTCCTGGGTTCGGTCCTCAGCTTCGGAAAATTTAAAAAAAAAAAAAAAAAAAGAAAGGAAGGTTCCAATTGACCTCTCTGCCCTCCTTATACTTGTGAAGCTCTAAGTCTCTTACTATGAGCATAGGCAGCAATTCGTGATTTTTTTCCTTGTTCTACTTTGGATTCTTGAGTTGCATAATGTTGAAACACAGCCTGTTAAATCATGAATGTCCTTCAGCTTTTCATAACATACCCTCTGTGAGCCATGTTTTTTTTTATTTTTATTTTTATTTTTTTATATAGTATCTCCATTAGGTCTTCAGAGACTTGAGCTAATCCCTTGATTTTTTTTTTTTTTTTTTTTTTTTTTTTGGTTTTTCGAGACAGGGTTTCTCTGTGTAGCTTTGCGCCTTTCCTGGAACTCACTTGGTAGCCCAGGCTGGCTTCAAACTCACAGAGATCTGCCTGGCTCTGCCTCCCGAGTGCTGGGATTAAAGGTGTGCCACCAATGCCCGGCTTTTATTACACATCTTTCTATCTTCTTCCTCATACATTTACTTTGTTATCGACCATTGGGTTACAGGTAGTCATATTTTTATCAATATGTTTCCCCCAATCATCCTTTTCTTCACTATTCCTGTTGATTCTATGAATTGCCTTTCTCTGATAATATTTTTTATTACAGTAGGCATAACCACAGTTTTTCACAATGTTCATATAACTCATTATCAAAACTCATAATAAAGAAGTTCATAGTCAAAATATATATAAAAATTTTATCATTTCTTGTAAGTCCTAACTACTGTGAGAAACAGAAACTTACTTCTGTCACTTCCAAGTACTGAGAAGTCTAAGATCAAGACTTAGACATAGAAAGTGATTGATGGGGTTTATTCAGGATATTGCCTGCTTGTGTCTTCATGTGGGAAAAGAGGCAAGACAGTGTTGTTTTGTTATATTATTAATCATATTCATGAGGATGGAGCAGTCATGTTCCAATCATTTCCCAAAGTTGCTACTGTTTATTACTCCTATCAACTTGGAAACTAGGTGTAGTTAGAGTGATGAGGGGTCATATAAATTCTCACCATAGTGATATTGAAATTGATGAATTAGTGCATTCTTTCCTTGATGTAAGATTTGTTATTCTAGTAATACTATGGCTTGAATATTTTCCCCAAACTTCAAGTTTAGAAAACTTAATCCCAATGTAATGGTATGGGGAAGTGGGACCAAGTAAGAGGAAACTGGGTTTAATACCACTATCACAGGAATGTATCTGGACAGTGTTCTCACGTGGACAACGAGGCCAGTGTTTGTGTCTTGACTCAAGTGCTCTCTGGCACGCATATGGCCTGCTGCCTATGCCATGGATGATGATGTCATGCAAATGTCTTTCCCAGAGGCAAGCTCGGTGACTTCCCGTGCAGTAGCACTGTGAGGATTCTGTGTTGTTGTTGTTGTTGTTGTTGTTGTTGTTACAATCGGTCCATTCTGTGACGTTCTGTTATAGCAACACGGCACAGAATAAGAAGTGAAATATATTTCTTTTCTCATACAGCCTTTGGGCCCTTTCAGTGATTCTTTGTACGTTTTGTTTTATGTTTCTCAGTGATAAAATATGTAAACGCTACAGTCAGTAAAGATTCCATGTAATTTCATATTCTCAGGTCATTTTGCCTACTACAAAATATTGACCTTATGCATTACTGTGTTATTATGTTCCTCCCTCCAAAATTCATACCTTAGGGAAACAAATATCATCCTGAATTTTAAGATGTATCCAATCAGCATATGTACTTATTGACTAGGGGAGAGAAGCAGTTTTTGAAACTGTATAACATAAAGCATAGAACACCTGAGAAAATCATTACTAATAAATAATTAACCATGCCTGTAGCTGGAAGTTTTCCTGTGTCCCGGCTGGCCAGCTGTCAGGAAAAATCTCTCCCACTCACACCCCCAAGAAAGCACACAGAGGCTTATATTAATTATAACTGTTTGGCTATAAGCTCAGGCTTATTACTGACTAGCTCTTACACTTCATTTAACCCATAATTCTTATATATGTTTAGCCAACATGGCTTAGCACCTTTTCTCAGTTCTGCCTTGACATCTTGCTTCCTCTGTGTCAGGCTTGTGACTCCTAACTCAGCTCTTCCTCTTCCTATAATTCTTCTTGTCTGTTTATCCCACCTATGCTTCCAGCCTGGCTACTGGCCAATCAGCATTTTATTTATCAACCAATCAGAGCAACACACATTCAGAGCATACAGAACGATATTCCACAGCACTTGCCCTTTTCTAGCTAATCAAAAAGGAAGGTTTTAACTTTAACATAGTAAAATTACATATAACAAACAGTTATCAAGCAAGAATTATAATTATAATAACTAGTCTATTGTATTTGGCAAAATTAAAGAAGATATCCTATCTATCCTATATTTGTGAGTCTAAGGTTTCATATCTACCTTACTCTTATCATAATCAAGGAAAACCATAATTATAACTATCTAGTCTTCAACTACATCAAAGATCTCAGAAGGATACAATATTATCTAAGTAAACAGGAAGAGCATTGCAAGCAACTTCCAAAAATCTAGAATGACAGAGACAGATGTCTGCCTGGACAGTCATCCAAAGTTTCTCTGCAATGTTAGGGCATCTATCTTCAGCCCATAGGCTTAGAGTCTCTCAGTCCCTTCTTCCTGTGTCCTGTAGAATATCTGGCAGTGTCCTCTGATAAGCAGGAACCTAAAGGACCATTTTGCCTTGTTTTGGCAAATTCAGTGGTCATTTTTTTTTTTT